>SDVV010002449.1:0-23022 GCA_016164225.1 Gammarus roeselii | reverse complement strand
TATACATATATAAATGATCTCATTCATGTCTGATGCTAGAATTTGTTACAGAGTATTTCCATTCATCCAAGGATTAATCATTACCTCAAAATCACTGCTCTCTCTGTTTCACGATCTCAACTTCTATGAGATAACATACATCTGCACGAGACGTTTGAATCAAGACATTCATGAACGCGTTCGGAATGATCGGGCAGATGGGCAGCGTTCATGATCACCCTAACTGTCTCTGTTTTAAGTACTGAATGAAGAAATATATTCTTCGCAAAAATCACTCATTGACTAGCAGAGGAATTAACACTTCTTTCAACGTTGACAATATTTCTTGTGATGTTAAGATCAAAGATTATTCAACCATAAGCTCCCCAATAAGGAAGCAAAGAGAAATGACTGATCAGGTTGATAAAAGATGTCAAGATGAAGTGGATACGGACAAGTCGGAGTCATTTATGATTCCAGACAATGAATCGGAAGGATTCAAATATGTGTTAGGTTACACTGCTAGATTTTTTTTAATAAAATGCAACTTTTTTGTAGGAACAGATGGCGACTCGACATGCGATTGGATTGATTTCATTTCAAGATGAGGCCTGATAGAAATTTCCCCGAAATATGTTCCTCAATTTGAACAATTAGAGGACATTCCGATGCTATCACGACGAAAGATTAGTAGGTGTTGAGGGAGTAAATTGCCTTGTCAATATTGTTGTTGACAAAGGCACTGCGCTACCTGTAGATATGATGGAGTTCTTCTTGAGGCTAAAAGTTTATTTCAAGATAAGGTTATTGAATCGCCTGTTATCAGCAACTAAATTCACTGTTAAAGCTGATAAAAATAATCCGAAGAACAAAAAACTTCTAAAGATTACCAGGTAACGATATGTTATATACCAATATTCGATTATATTAAGGGGTCCATCTTCACTAGAGCTAGGACGCCAGTCTGTTAGCGGAGTCAATTGTATGCTACGTAGATTCTTTAGGTGTGGTTGTCTTAATTTGAACTATTATTCATATTCGGTGGTACGTGCATGTTATTGGTAGCTATAAAAAAAATGATCCTTCTGTCATACCACGATTGCTGAACTCTGTGCAAACCAGAGTGTACAATGTATTTAAATATTATTATTATAATTTTCTTCTGTCCTTTCAATGGAATAATGAAATCAGGCTTCAGATTTTTCATGCCGATAGCTAAAGTTGTTAGGAAAATGGCCAAATATAATAAAATGAATTATCAGAAGGTATCGCATGCGAGTGCGATGAGCCGTGTCGTCGGCCACCCCCCTTCCTGGGGATTCGGCCTAGTGTCTGTATCTGTATCGCATTCACGTGATAATCAGCATCATGCCATGAGCGCCCGCCTTGAAACTTAGCAGCGCCAGTGACTAAATTGCGTTAGAAATCTCGGTCACTCGAATGTCCAAAACCTGTTCTCACTCGACACGCGGTGATTCTAGACATCACTTGCTAATAATACCCTCTAACTTCGTGGGCTTTGGACGGGCTGAAGTGTCCATTCTTGCAGTATTCTATAGTTGAATTAGTTATTCTAGCCCAGCCTGCCGGAGGGTGAACCCTGGGTACAAATCTCGACCAAAGAGGCCCACACTAAGCCTAGGTCTCTAGTAAATCCATTAGGTATTTGGAGTTTTATATTAACTGACCTCTAAGTAGTCTTATTACAAGTTATAACAGTAAGTTCATCCAGTCCTTGTGGTTATGTCCTACTTCTCAGTTCGAGAATCATTTTTGTTGCACGGTTCCATTCTATTAATATCCCCTCTTAGGTGAGGGGACCAAAATTGTACAGCAGATTTCATTTGAGGACTGCCGAGTGGAGTACATAATGGAAGCACGATGTCCCTGGATTTGTAGATATAAAGCCCAAGGACTCAAATGCCTGTCCTGTAGCTAGCAACAATACGGTTTATTTCACGACATAAGCCGTCTAATCATTTTTTTTTATCAACACGCACATAGCCTTAAGACTAATAAGGGTGTCGAGTTTTTTATGCAGCATTTCTTTAATTCTCCTCTCTGCAGTGGCGGTTCTCAGGCTTGAGGTTCTTTACCCCTATACAGATTTCATTCATCCGATCATTGTGTCTTATCCGTTCTCTTTTTTAGACGTTTGAGGACTTTGACTACATTAAGCTGTAGCACAATCTTTAAATCTATTGAGTTTCCAAGTCTATTAACTTTGATGCTTGTAATATGAACCATTCATTTAGTATACTTAATTTAATTTCTGATACTCCATGTGTATATCATGTAAATATATGTATTATAGAAGAATACTACATTAAGTCGAGTGTGAGCTTGCATTTAAAATATTATTTACCCAGCATTTCACTTCCGGCATCACGTGTTCAAGTCATATCTGCATAATAACCAACATTGCTTTATATACCTGCCCTTTTGGATGCCAAGGGAGGAATAACATCATAATTATTTGTAATTATGCCGCTGTATTGGTAACGTTTCTATTAAGATCTTGTTAATTTTATAAGTGCTGCGTTTATCAAAAAATGTATTTGTGATGGACTTTTATTCGTTACATTTCTCAACTATTTATTAATATTCTTCAAATAATAAGTCGTCATTGAAACTTTTGTCATATTTCATACAGATACAGATACATACACCAGGCCCCATCCCCCAGAAAGGGGGATGGCCGACGGCAAGGCGCACCTCACACCCTCATACGTTCACACTCACACAACATAGCCCTTTTGTGCTAAAGGGTCCGGCCGGTACCCCGTCAACATACACTCTGGGTCACGAGTGCAGTCCGAGTATCCGTCGTCAGCAGCAGGGCCTGACAGTTGTCACTGGTTTACCCCCGCCGCGTCATAATGGCCGGACCCCTCCCCCACCCACGACCATCCCGACAGCGAGATGCCAAGGGCGGGAAAGCACATCAGAGTAGTGTCATAATCAACCATTCATTGCACGCTCTCTCGCCACCTCCACATTCATGTCTCTTTCCCAACGCCTGCTACACACCATCCATCCACCCAAACTCCAATCTACCTCTTGGCCTGCGACCATTCGCCTCCGCATTCATCACCCTTTTCACCTATCTCCCTTCATCCATCATCTCAATGTGCCCGAACCATCTCAACACACGCGAATCCACTCTATCCTCCAACTTCCTCACCATCCCTGTTCTGATTCGAACCACGTCGTTGGTGATCCGGTCTCTCAGCGTTACTCCAGCCATGCTCCTCAGACATTTCATCTCGAAAACATTCAACTTTCTTCTTTCCTCTGCTCTCACACTCCAAGCTTCAGCTCCGTAGAGCACAGTTGGGACAACAACACCCTCATACAGCTCTCTCTTTGCTTCCATCCCCATTGTCCTACTGCTCATTACACTTTTTATTGCACCCATCACTTTACATCCCTCCTTCACTCGCGCCTTCACTTCAGTTTCCACTAGTTCAGTTATTACCACATGGGAGCCCAGATACTTAAAACACTGAACTTCCTCCAAGAGCTCTTCATTTAGGGTGACAATAATTTTGCTCGCATCGACAGTCATCGAGCATTTCATTACTTAAGTCTTACCCACGTTCACTCGAAGCTCACTCCTCTCACACACTCAACCAAACTCAGACACTAGCCTACATAGCTTCTCCTCTGAATCCGCAACCAGGGCTGTTTCATCAGCAAATAGCAACTGGCTCAACTGCCAACTCCACCCATTCGCTTCCAACAGTTCTAGGCCACGACCCAGCACACTCGCGTTCACCTCCCTGACCACTCCATCGACATAGAGGTTGAACAGCTAGGGAGACATCACGTAGCCTTGTCTCAGTCACACTTTCACTGTGAACCAATCACTCGGTTAGCTTCCAACTCTGACACATGCTTGGCTGTCAGCATAGAAACTCTGCACCGCTTTCAATTGATGTCCGCCCACTCCGTTGCGCAGTCCGTACAGTCTCTAATCCTTGTGATCAGCACTCTCCCGTACAACTTACCAATCACACATAAAAGACTGATACCTCTCGAGTTGCAGCATTCATTTTTATTTCCTTTGCCCTTATATAGCGTAACAATGCAGGCACTGCACCACTCACTCGGTACCACGCCTGCCACGAAACACAAGTTCAGTAACCTCACCAACCATTCGACAATCGTTACTCCACCCTTCTTCAGGCACTCGGTCGTAACGCCATCTAAACCAGGGGCTTTTCCTGCTTCCATCACGCCCACCGCTTCCCGCACCTCTTTCCTGGTAATGTCCGCAACAAGTCTTTCTCCCAAAATTAGCATTCGAGCACCACGACCCACAGCAACAATGTCAGCCTCTCTGTCATCCTCGACATCCAACAACTCATCAAAATACTCGGCCCACCTCTTCTGTACATCACCACTTTCCAACAACAACTGGCTGTTTTTCATCTTT
The DNA here is from genome assembly GCA_016164225.1 of Gammarus roeselii. NCBI lineage: Eukaryota > Metazoa > Arthropoda > Malacostraca > Amphipoda > Gammaridae > Gammarus > Gammarus roeselii. The sequence continues at coordinate 18,605 of SDVV010002449.1, read as the reverse complement.
CACCACTTCCTCCTTTTCGGTCTCTCCCTTTCTCACCCTCTTCACTTTTTTCCAGAACATCTTTTTGTTCTCCTCAAATTTCTGGCACAACCGTCTGCCCCAGCTGGCATCAGAGTCCCTTTTGGCTCTCATCACCACTCGTTTCACCTCGTTTCTCCTCTCTTTGTAGCTTTCATTAGCCACCTCCGACTTCACCTGCAATCACTCCTCAAACGCTCCTCTTTTCCGTGCCACCGCCAGTTTGACCTCCTCGTTCCACCACTCGTAGTCTTTCCTTTTGCACCCGCCCACACCGCGTGCACCACACACCTTCTTCGCACATCTCAGCAACGCATCCCTTAACATCTCCTATTCTTCCTCCACATCTCTCAAGTCCTGTCCTCCAACGTTGTCTGATTCATCCTTCAACGCCTGCTGGAACTCCTCAGTAGTATATATAGCTACAAGACGCGGATGTAAAGGAATTAGATAGACGTTAATAGAGTTACTTTTGGTGGGCGGGGTAGGGCTTTATTATACCACCAAGACGCGGATGTGAAGGAATTAGATAGGCCATAATTACCGGAGCAGTATACCACCAAGGCGCGGATGTGAAAGAATAAGATAGGCCATAATTACCAGAGCAGTATACCTCCAAGACGCGGATGTGAAGGAATAAGATAGGCCAAAATTACCGGAACAGTATACCACTAAGACGCGGATGTGAAGGAATTAGATAACGTTAATTAGGAGGTGCAAGACGCGGATGTACAGGGATATAATAGGCGATAATTAGGGGGAGCAAGACGGCCTACTGAAGGAATTAGATAGGCCTTAATTAGGGACTACAAGACACGGATGTGAAGGAATTAGATATTTACTAGATCTTAGGACCTATTTTCGAATCTAATTGTTATGAAGTATGTTATTTGTTAATGTGTCTGACTCAAGCGCTGTATTTTTCTCGGACATTATAGATATATGTTAAGACAAATTGATCTTGTGGTCAAGTTAGTTACTGTTGGTACATAGAGATACCAAGAACGCATGTTTTTTGTGAGTCGGCCGAGGTATTTGTTGGGATGTATGTTATTTGTTAGTGTGTCTGACTTAGTCGTTGTATATCTCGGACATTGTAGTTATATGTTAAGACATTGATCTTGTGGTCAAGTTAGTTACTGATGGTACTTAGAGTTACCAAGAACGCAAGTTTTTTGTTAGTCGGCCGATGTATTTGTTAGAATGTATGTTATTTGTTAGTGTGTAAGACTTAGTCGCTGTATATCTCGGACAATATAGTTATATGTTAAGACAATTACTCCTGTGGTCAAGTGAGTTACTGATGGTACATAGAGACTACCTGGGACCGGTGGGGAAGTGGGGAGGAGTTGACCGAAGTCAGGGGGTGTCCAAAACGCAAGTAGAAGCTATTGCTATAGTTCACCCGCAAGGGGAATTAGCTATGACATTAGCGATTTTATCTCTGGATGTGCGGTCACACAAAGATTAGTTTTCCGTACGGGAAAATTTCAGTTTCCTTACGGTATCTAGTTGCTTTCATTTACGACTGCTTACGTACGGATTATATAGATGTACGTTATTAGGTCTTGTCGATGCTGTATATGATTGTTTTGGAATATTTCGCACGGTAGGATGGCATGATATATATTACTATGCTTGTTATTGAATGACTTATTTGAATAGAAGCTACTGTTAATACATGATATTTTATATTATACGATTGATATTATTCATTGAATCCACTCGCTTTGTCGCATTTAATGTATATATTTTTCATAGATTCGTCATGATCCAATGTTAAGACAATGAAACAAGGTTTATTTATACATATATATTATTTGAATAAAATACACATTTAGGTGAACAATTTTAGGATTATGGCACAACATTGACGCATGTTCGAAAAACATATTACAGGTGGACAATCAATCATGGTAAATTAGCTATATATATTTATTTGATTTACATAGAATCATTTACATTGTTTTTCTATGGGTTTCGGTACAGTTCTTTCCAATGCATATTTTTTCGAAGGCCTATTTTGGTGGACAATGAGACAAGTTTATTATTATATTTTTTTATATTTTATATACACAAGAGCATACGAGGATTATTTTTCATATTTTGATCATTTACATTATAAAACCTGTTGAGGTGCACGTACTTTCATCTTTAAGTCGATTACATACGCCAAAGACGGTTTCACCCGGCTTGCGTCTCTTCTATGTTAAATCCATTTCTTCATCGATTCCATTAGCCAAGGCACATCGCTTTCTCTTTTTAGTGACGGTAGGTTTATTTGCAATGGATTTTTTGGGAATGTTCGGGTGGATATAGGCAAGAGTTTTGCATGCGTTGAGATAGTAGCGCTTATTCTCAAATTTACTATGGCAGTTTTTGATAGTGCGTACAGTTTGGAGTTGGCATGCTTGCGCACGAATGTTGTGTATTGTCTCAAAGTGTGTGTACGTTTTCTGGTTATGTATATCTCTGTATTATTCATGTTTGATTTTGGCTTGTGTCTGATAATTGACACCTTTAGCAGCCGATTTTATTGCGTCGGACTCAAGCAACATGCTGTAACACTTGGGTTGCAAGCAGATGATTTCACACGGATAGTCATCAGCTGTTTCACTTTTCAGTTGTCCTAGCTGTCCTCTCTTGGATTCATCGAACAAGGGGTGATTTTTGGGATAGTAGGAGAAGTCCATGTATTCAGCCAGGGGTGCTTGACGCATTTCCGTTCAATGTAAGCCACGCCTTTGAACTGGATCAGCAACGAGTCAGTGTCCGAGTAGATGAGCAAGACGTTGTCACCGTAGCGTGGTTTCTGTGTGTCATAGAAGAAGCTGTAGACTTTTGCTTATGCTTTTTCGAGCACGAAGAATTCAACTTGGAGTGGATGAACCAATCGGATATTTCTTGCTTGAGGATCATGATGACTGTTTCGGGGCCGATGACGTAGCAGTTATTTAGGAGTGGGTTGACAGCGTGTTTTCGGAACTTGTTGATGGTGCACTGGGATATCATTTAATCGAAAACATAACTTTTTCACACAGAAAATTCGACGTGAGCATCTTTGCGAAACATAAGTAATGACTTCGACCTCCCTCTCTTGTGTTATCTTGATCCTTGGTACCAATGACTGTCTGTGGGTTCTTTATCAATTACATATAGTTAGTCCTCACCTGAAGCTGTCGACTCATCATATCGGTTTAGGATTTATCATCTGGGTGCGCTTTTTTCTGCGATATATTGGTGTTCTAGACTAACGCCCTTAGTACACATTTTAGATAAACGACGACCTCTGGGAGAAGTGTATGCAATGCTTGTATTCTTATCCTTGTAAACGAAACTTTGTTTTTTTAGTCTTCAGCGAGCTTTTCATGGACGCTAATTTTTTAATTTCTGTTACATGTTTATGACATCGAATCGTTTCAGATTTCTTCTTGCTATTATCAACATTTCCATTCTTCATATTCCCGCAGATTTCCGAAGTATGCATAATTCTTCTAGCCCTCAAACGTTTATGACATGATTCTTTCTCCTCATGTTTCATTACCAATAATTTTTGAAACAAAGTCAGATAAACATTTGATTTTATTATGCAATTTTTACACTTCTTATACTCGTCACCCTTTCTTTACCCTATTCGATAATACGGTTTCCCTCAACGTTCGGGATTTTTTCCTGCATTTTATCACTGATTGATACCGCCATATGCCGGCATATGTCGGCAAATGCCGGTATAATGTAGGCGTATTTACGGTTTGATCCCGCCATATGGCGGCATATGCTGGTATAATGTCGGCGTATTCACGGTCGATGTCGGTATAATGTTGACATATACACACATTTTTGTAAAAGGGTTTCCATACACTGTTGGATGCATTAATACCTACGCAATCTAACCTAACCAATAGAACAATATTCCTTGCTGTTGGTTACAAGGTTTTTAATAGGCATCAGAATCGTGCTATGTTATGATAAAAGAAGTAATCATCCTATCCTAGGCTAACCTAACTTATGTACGGTATTCAGTCAATGTTTTATACGATGAACAATACATATCTCCACTTGACTCTACATTTTGATCTATCCTTTGCAGTTTTGATAACTTACACCAAATTATTTATACATCGCAATCGATCGCGAGTCATATATGTTACCAGAGAGGTCGGATTTTTTTTCAATTTTAGGAGACATGATTCTCTCTCCTCATGTTTCATTACCAATAATTTTGAAACAAAGTCAGATATACATTCAATTTTTAATATGCAATTCTACACTTCTTATACCTGACATCCTTTCATTACCCCATTTGATAATTCGATTTCCTTCAACGTTCGAGATTTTTCATGCATTTTATCACGATTTTATACCGGCATATGCCGGTATATTGTAGCTATATTCACGGTTTGATCCCGCCATATGCCGGCATATGCTGGTATAATGTAGCTGTATTCACGGTTTGATCCCGCTACATGCCGGCATATACTGGTATAATGTAGCTGTATTCACGGTTTGATCCCGCTATGTGCCGGCATATACTGGTATAATGTAGGCGTATTCACGGTCGATGTCGGTATAATGTCGGCATTTACACACATTTTTGCAAAAGGGTTACCATACACTGCCAGATACATTAATACCTACGCAACCTAACCTAACTTCACTTTTCTCTACATTTTGATCAATCCTTTGCAGTTTGATACACACATCCAATTCTGATCTAGTAAATCATCAAAAAACTAACATAACCTATCTTATGTACGGTATTAAGTCATATATTTTTTATGACGCATAGTACATATATTCATTTATCTCTACATTTTTGATCAATCCTTTGCAGTATGATACACACATCCAATTCTAAACTTTTAAATCATCAAAAAACTAACCTAACCGAACTTATGTACGATATTCAGTCACTGTTTTATTCAGTGCATAACAAATATCTCCACTTGACTGTACATTTTTTGTTCAATCCTCTTCAGCTTTGATAACTTACACCTAATTATTTCTACTTCGCATTCGATCTCGACTCATGTATGTTACCAGAGAGGTCAGATTTTTCAATCTTAAATGAAATTATTGGTGCAAGTAATTCAAATTTGTTTCCATCATCATACAAATAAGTCTTCATCTCATACTAGGTCTACCACATTTTTCGTCAATATCTCCTGAAACTTCATCCGCTGACGACTTGCACAGTTAATCTACCTTTTTTCTTTCCAATATTTTCTTCATACTCTTCACGATGACAGCAGTTCAAATGTCACCACACGTTACTCATGGATTTATGTTTATTCAATTTGATTTCTTTCTGGCAATGTTTACAGACCCCCATCACCCCATTACTTCCACAACAGAATCCCAATATTGACTGAGTATTTTTCTCATCGGACTCTGATTTATATCTTACCATTCTGTCACACATATACAGCATTTACCCTGAGTTAGGTTTATGGGTAGCGTTGCACCCCTTGAAATATATTCTCCTACCGACTTCAACAATTTCGATGATACCTCCGTCTGACACAATGTATGCAATTCATCGCTTATCTTTGAGTTTTTAGGAGAATATAAACAATTTTTTTTTCATAGTTTTATTGTTTTTTATCGATATTAATTGCAGATCTTGCTAGATTCATCAATGTTTATGCATTCTTGTATCAACATGGTGCGTACATACAACCGTACCCATCATCACTTTGTAGCAGTCTCCTCTCAAATTCCTTCATATAGTCCAACATATCTTTGATATGAATACGGAAACTTGCTCCATCCGCGTATCTCCATAAATGTAGATTCCCGCATTTCCATAAATGTTCTTCTTCTTCTTCTGTGCGAACTTTAATTATTCGAATCTTATCCAATTCAATGTACCTTCAATCTTTATCCGAAAGAAACACCATCATACGCTTCAAATTTTTCTTCACTCCCTAGATAGAATTTATTTTCCACTAACCCAACTTTCTTACATGTGTGGAAGTTTTCTGCTTGGGACATATCAATTTCAAGATATACCTTCTCATTTTCTTTGAACTCTGTACATAAGACTGAAATGTTTAGAAATCAGTCACCCAAATCCTGTTTTCTTCATTGTCCTTCCATAAATGGATAATAGTTCCTGCTCTTGTGATTCTTGTTCTCCGCATTTGTAGATAATTAATATCTCCATCACTTGTCAATATATCCTCGAACCTTGCTAAATCATCTTCGGAGATTTTTTCATCAAACACTCGTAAACAAATTTTTGAGATGTGAACATCCATTTTTATTTATTCTGAGACGATACGCACGTCTCCGCTTGTTCTTCACGTCTCACTGACTCCATTCTCGGCGTGCAGATACCTTTTATATCTTGATTACATGTTACATCTTGCAAAACATTAGGCCCATCATCGCTCACCGTGGTCAACATGAACGTATGTATGTATGAGTAATATATACACATGCACGTACGCTGTATACGTACGTGCATGTGTATATTCGAGCCTATGTACGTGTACATGTATTGGAAAGATAAAAAATACATTTTTAACATATTTTCATTACAATTTAAAAAAAATCCGTAAAAAGCCAAATCATTTTATTGATGTGAAAACTTGACTAGGTCTTAGCGTCGATTTTTTTTCTTTTTAAAATTTTGAAATTGTATTAAAAAAATGTTATATATGTATCTTTTTCTTTTCAATACATGTAAACGTACATACGTACGTACATACACATGCACGTACGTCAAGATATAAGAGGTATCTGCACGCCGAGAATGGAGTCAGTGATACGCGAAGAACAAGCGGAGACGTGCATATCGTCTCAGAATAAATAAAAATGGATGTTCACATCTTAAAAATTTGTTTACGAGTGTTGGATGAAAAAATCTCCCAAGATGATTCAGCATGGCTCGAGGATATATTGACAAGTGATGGAGATTTCAATTATCTACAAATGCGGAGAACAAGAATCACAAGAGCAGGAACTATTATCCATATATGGAAGGGCAATGAAGAAAACAGGACTTGGGTGACTGATTTCGAAACATTTCAGTCGTATGTAACAGAGTTCAAAGAAAATAAGAAGGTATATCTTGAAATTGATATGTCCCAAGCAGAAAACTTCCACACATGTAAGAAAGTTGGGTTAGTGGAAAATAAATTCTATCTAGGTAGTGAAGAAAATCTGAAGCGTATGATGGATTTTTTTTCGGATAAAGATTGGAGGTACATTGAATTGGATAAGATTCGAATAATTAAAGTTCGCACAGAAGAAGAAGAAGATTATATGTGGAAATGCGGGTATCTACATTTATGGAGATACGGGGATGGAGCAGGTTTCCGTATTCAGATCAAAGATATGGTGGACCATATTAAGAAATTTGAGAGGAGACTGATACAAAGTGGTGATGTACGCACCATGTTGATACAAGAATGCATAAACATTGATGAATCCAGCAAGATCTGTAATTAATACTGATAAAAAACCATAGACATATGAAAATTCTAAATTAAATTTTCCATATATTCCTAAAAACTCAAAGGATAAGCGATGAATTGCATACATCGTGTCAGACGGAGGTATCATCGAAATTGTTGATGTCGGTAGGAGAATATATTTCAAGTGGTGCAACGCTACCCATAAACCTAACTCGGGGTAAATGCTGTATAAGTGTGACAGAATAGTGAGATATAAATCAGAGTTCGATGAGAAAAAATACTCAGTCAATATTGGGATTCTGTTGTGGAAGTAATGGGGTGATGGGGGTCTGTAAGCATTGCCAGAAAGAAATAAAATTGAATAAACATAAATCCACGAGTAACGTGTGGTGACATTTGAAACGCTGTCATCGTGAAGAGTATGAAGAAAATATTGGAAAGAAAAAAGGTAGATTAACTGTGCAAGTCGTCAGAGGATGAAGTGTCTGGAGATTTTGACGAAAAATGTGGTAGACCTAGTATGAGATGAAAACCCATTTGTATGATGGAAACAAATATGAATTACTTGTAACAATCATTCAATTTAATGTTGAAAAATCTGACCTCTTTGGTAACATATATGAGTCGAGATTGAATGCGAAGTAGAAATAATTAGGTGTAAGTTATCAAAGCTGCAAAGGATACAACAAAAAATGTAGAGTCAAGTGGAGATATTTGTTATGCATTGAATAAAACAGTGACTGAATATCGTACATAAGTTAGGTTAGGTTAGTTTTTTGATGATTTACAAGTTCAGAATTGGATGTGTGTATCATACTCCAAAGGATTGATCAAAAATGTAGAGATAAGTGGAGATGTGTATTATGCATCGTAAAAAATCAATGACTGAATACCGTACATAAGATAGGTTATGTTAGGTTTTTGATGATTTACTAGATCAAAATTGGATGTGTGTATGAAACTGCAAAAGATTGATCAAAATGTAGATAAAAGTGTAGTTAGGTTAGGTTGCGTAAGTATTAATGTATCTGGCAGTGTATGGTAACCCTTTTGCAAAAATGTGTGTAAATGCCGACATTATACCGACATCGACCGTGAATACTTCTACATTATACCAGCATATGCCGGCATATATCGGGATCGAACAGTGAATACAGCTACAATATACCGGCATATGCCGGTATCAAACCGTGATAAAATGCATGAAAAATCTCGAACGTTGAAGAAAATCGAATTATCAAGTAGAGTAATGAAAGGATGTCAAGTATAAGAAGTGTAAAATTGCATAATAAAAATTAAATGTATATCTGACTTTGTTTTAAAATTATTGGTAATGAGACATGAAGAGAGAGAATCATGTCTCCTAAGATGGAAAAAAAATCCGGCCTCTCTGGTAACATATATGACTTGAGATTGATTGCGAAGTATAAATAATTAGGTGTAAGTTGTCCAAACTGCGAAGGATAGATCAAAATGTAGAGTCAAGTGAAGATATGTATTATGCATCGTATAAAACATTGGCTGAATACCGTACATAAGTCAGGTTAGTCTAGGATAGGATGATTACTTCTTTTAACATAACATAGCATGAATCTGATGCCTATTAAATATCTTGTAACAAACAGCAAGGGATGTTGTTTTATAGGTCAGGTTAGGTTGCGCAGGTATTAATGCATCCGGCAGTGTATGGAAACCCTTCTACAAAAATGTGTGTAAATGTCAACATTATACCGACATCGACCGTGAATACGCCTACATTATACCAACATACGCCGGCATGTGCCGCCATATGTCGTTATCAAACCGGGATACGCCTACATTATACCGGCATATGCCGACATATGCCGGCATATGGCGGTATCAATCCGTGATAAAATGCAGGAAAAAATCCCGAACGTTGAAGGAAACCGAATTATCAAATAGGGTAAAGAAAGGGTGTCGAGTATAAGAAGCGTAAAAATTGCATTATAAAATCAAATGTATATCTGACTTTGTTTCAAAATTATTGGTAATGAAACATGAGGAGAGAGAATCATGTCTTAAACGTTTGAATGCTTGAAGAATTATGTATATTTCAGAAATCTGCGGGAATATAAAGAATGAAAATGTTGATAATAGCAAGATGAAATCTGAAACGATTCGATGTCATAAACATGTAACAGTAATTTAAAAGTAGCGTCCATAAAAAACTCGCTGAAGATTATAAACAACAAATTTTTGGTTACAAGGATAGGAATACAACTATTGCATACACTTCTCCCAAAGGTCGTCGTTTATCTAAAATGTGTACTAAGGGCGTTAGTCTAGAACATCAATATATCGGAGAAAAAAGCGCGCCCAGATGATAAATCCTACACCGATATGACGAGTCGACAGCTTCAGGTGAGGACTAAATATATGTCATTGATAAAGAACCCACAGACCGTCATTGGTACCAAGGAACAAGATAACACGATAGAGGGAGGTCGAAGTCATTACTTATGTTACTCAAAGATGCTCTCGTCGAATTTTCGGTGTGAAAAAGTTATGTTTTTGTATAAATGATATCCCAGTGCACCACCAACGAGTTCCGAAAACACGCTGTCAACCCGCTCCTAAAAAACTGCTACGCCATCTACCCCGAAACAGTCATCATGATCCTCAAGCACAAAAATATCCGAATGGTTCATCCACTCCAAGTTGGATTCTTCGTGCTTGAAAAAGCATAAGCAAAAGTCTACAGCTTCTTCTATGACACACTAAAGCCACGCTACGGTGACAACGTCTCGCTCATCTACTCGGACACTGACTCGTTGCTGATCCAGTTCAAAGGCGTGGCCGACATTGAAGCGGAAATGCGCCAAGCACCTCTGGCTGAATACATGGACTTCTCCAACTATCTTAAAAATCACCCCTTGTTCGATGAATCCAAGAAAGGACAGCTAGGACAACTGGAAAGCGAAACAGCTGATGACTACCCGTGTGAAATCATCTGCTTACAACCCAAGTGTTACAGCATGTTGCTTGAGTCCGACGCAACAAAATTGGCTGCTAAAGGTGTCAATTACCAGACACAAGTCAAAATCAAAAATGAACAATACAGAGATATCCATAACCAGAAAACATTCACACACTATGAGACAATACACAACATTTGTGCGCAAGCATGCCAACTCCAAACTGTACGCACTATCAAAAACTGCCTCAGTAAATTTGAGACAAAGTGCTACTATCTCGACGCATGCACAACTCTTGCCTATAGCCACCCGGACATTCCCTAAAAATCCATTGAAATTAAACCTACCGTCACTAAAATGAGGGAGCGATGTGCCTAGGCTAATGAAATCGATGAAGAAATGGATTTAAAATGGAAGAGAAGAGACGCAAGCCGGGTGACACCGTTTTTGGCGTATGTAGTCGACCTAATGATGAAAGTACGTGTACCTCAACAGGTTTTTATCCTGTAAATGATCATAAAATGAAAATAATCCTTGTATGCTCTTGTGTAAATAAAATAAAAAAATATATAATAATAAACTTGTCTCATTGTCCACCAAAATAGGTATTTGAAAAAATATGCATTGGAAAGAACTGTAACGAAACCCATAAAAAAACAATGTAAATGATTTCATGTATATCAAATATATATATATAAAATTGACCATGATTGATTGTCCACCTGTAATATGTTCTTCGAACATGCGTGAATGTTGTGCCAAAACCCTAAAATTGTTCACTTAAATGTGTATTCTATTCCATTAATATATATGTATAAATAAACCTTGTTTCATTGTCTACAGAAAAATTCATCTGAAAAATTACGTGATCGTATCTGCAACTGTTTGTTTCTTAACATGGGATCTTGACGAATCCATGAAAAATATAAACATTAAATGCGACAAAGCGAGTGGATTTAATCAATGATATCAATCGTACAATATAAAATATCATGTATAAACATTAGCTCTATTCAAATGAGTAATTCAATAACAAACATAGTAATATGTATCATGCCATCCTACCGTGCGAAATATTTCAAAATAATCATATACAGCATCGACAAGACCTAATAGCGTACATCTATGTAATCCGTACGTAAGCATTCGTAAATGAAAGCAACTAGGTACCGTAAGGAAACTGAAATTTTTCCGTATGGAAAACTAATCTTTGTGTGACCCAGAGATAAAATCGCTAATTGTCATAGCTAAATACCACTTGCGGTTGAACTATAGCAATCGCTTCTACTTGCGTTTTGGACACCGCCTGACTCTGGTCAACCCCTCCCCTCTTCCCCAACCGTCCCGGGCAGTCTCTATGTACCAGCAGTAACTCACTTGACCATAGGAGTAATTGTGTTAACATATAACTATATTGTCCGAGATATACAGCGACTGAGTCAGAAACACTAACAAATAACATACATCCTAACAAATACATCGGCCGACTCACAAAAAACTTGCGTTCTTGCTAATTCTATGTACCATCAGTAACTAACTTGACCACAAGATCAATGTCTTGACATATAACTACAATGTCCGAGATATACAGCGACTAAATCAGACACACTGACAAATAACATACATTCTAACAAATACATCGGCCGACTCACAAAAACTTGCGTTCATGGTATTTCTATGTACCATCAGTAACTAACTTGACCCCAAGATCAATTTGTCTTAACATATGTCTATAATGTCCGAGAAAAAACAGCGCTTGAGTCAGACACATTAACAAATAACATCATTCATAACAATTACATTCAAAAATAGGTTCAAAGATCTAGTCATCCTGTATCTAATTCCTTCACATCCGTGTCTTGTAGTCCCTAATTAGGGCCTATCTAATTCCTTCAGTAGGCCGTCTTGCTCCCCTAATTATCGCCTATCTTATTCCTTTACATCCGCGCCTTGCACCTCCTAATTAACGTCTATCTAATTCCTTCACATCTGCGTCATGGTGGTATACTGCTCCTGTAATTATGGTCTATCTAATTCCTTCACATCCGCGTCTTGGTGGTATAATTAAGCCCTACCCCGTCCACCAAAAGTAACTCTATTACCGCCCATCTAATTCCTTCACATCCGCGTCTTGTAGCTATATATTCTACTCTCCTCGCCTCTACTTTTCACATTCAGTCCACTCACTTTCACTACCTCTCTTCCTCCTCCACTCGTTTGTTGCCCTTCCACTTCTGCTCCACTCTTAATCTACCTTACACCAGCAGATGGTTAGCCACATTTATTATAGTCCGGTTAATACGTTTTTATAAAGGGTAGTTTCCATCCTCAGTAACAGTCTGACTTAACCTCCTTCCGAATTTAAGGGAAATTTCGATAGGCCTATTCATACATTTGAAAACACTACCCATATTATTACCGCATATGGCAGATGGAAGGGATCTCCAACGATGCGAGTGCCCCACGGGGGAACGTGCGATGACTCGCGTTGAGGCTCAGGTGGAAATGAGGCCCAAATCAAATCAAATTCACCGATATCATTGCGCAATTGTATTTCCGCTTCACAGAGATTTCAATAGCATATACACTACTGCTAATTCTGAATTAGTCAACTAAAGTAGTTAACAAGCACTGACATTAGATAATTTCCACACCTTCAATTGACCGGTTGAGATGGACCTCCTAATCCAATATAATCTTGAATAAAATCTAATTCAGTAATTAAAGTCATAACTCATACATTAACGAATACGCAAATCAACTAGCGCACCATTTAATGGTGTTGATGCCTACATGGTCGCCTGGCTGGAAATTAGGTCAGTCTAGAAAAGTTTGTCATATTCTGGGATGTGCCTCTACTTCTCCTTTGGCTGGACGAGCACAAGTTTAGCTCAGGTTAAGACGTCGCCTTCTTTTCTGAGGAGTGTACACACCTCATGAAGGAGATAATCGTTTCCTCTTCGTGCTCCGGATTCTTCAGCCCGTTTTTGTAACGGTAAACAGTCTCTTCCACACCACAATTATGATTACTAATCGCTTCATGCTCACTGCCTCGGAAGTCGCAAAATACTATAGTGTCCTCTGTTGTAAAAGAAAGAATCAATTAAATTAAACGGTACGGTTGATGCGCTATTAACCCTGGGAATTGTATTCCAATCCCGGTACAATACGATGATTAACTTCACAGCCAACGTGCTAAGTATTAGGAACTGAGAGAATGCCATTGCGTTACGTATTGTTCTTCGGAAATGTATCGCATGCTAATATTAGACGACACCGGTTTCCGAAAACAATATGACTTAGATGCACCGGTGGCATCGGCCCTCCTGGAACCAAAATTGATACTTCAAATGATACATACATACACCTAATAACAATGGAAGATATCTTGGTGATTTTAATGATTCATCTCTGTTTGCGCGCCTTTCAGAATAGCTCTCAATGGTTCGCTTCATAACTCGGATGGAAATAAACCGCTTTTAAAATGGAATGGGACTTGAAGCTAATACTGCCGAATTTAAGTTAAAGTTCGTTATTGATAATCGATTGTAAAAGTGGTATAAATTATATGATACGATTTACTATATAGCATCACCGAAATGAAATATTGCCATCGACTGAAATTGGGTCTAGTACCAGTAAATCAGTTCATGCGAAATGAAACAATAATCATAATCTGGATAAGACGTTTATATTCGAAGAGGGTAAATATAATTTGTTGCTTAATGCCCAGCAAATATGTAATAAAAGTAATATATATATATAAGAAAAAATAAATAAACAACGCAATTTTTAGTTTCCAATAAAAATTGTAAATAAAATGTACGTGAATATTTTTTTAATATCTAGTAGTATATCTCGTCGATGGATTGTATTTCAAACAATTGAATTACTAGTAGCAGAATGTGAATGAATAACCTCAAGATTGATATTATTCTTCAAAAAGGAGTGATCATTTTGCTTCTACAACTGAAATAATATTTCAGATCTATTACAATAAATTCTTCAAGTGCTGGTCTAAAAAAATGGTGCTCCGTTCAGGATAGATTGCAATGAGGAATTAAAATGTGTTAATTCTAATTTACCTAACTGAATCAATTTCCCAATAACACTTTCATTGTATTCCGTGGTATTATTTTCTATCGAGTCTATTGTATTAAAATGATCATGATATTGCCATTGATGAATCGTTTAATCGGCTTGCATGCAAAGTCTCAGCAGCACTGAGACGTACCAAATCACGTCACAGCCAGCGGTTGGCGCGTGGCGTTGAGTAGGGAGATGCGCAGAACGGCGGGCGGGGCAACCTGTCTGGTCCATAAATCTTGGTCTAGGTATCCACAAACCCCTTGTATGCTCTTAGGCCGGGCAGAGGACATAGTCACGATTTTTTAATTTCATTTAGGAGGATTCAGATTAGGTACTGCTACCTAAAATAAAACATCTTCCCAAAATCCGTCAGATTGACTCTAAATGTGGAAAACATTGCCTCCCAATGAAACGGTATACCATTTCTTTTGTGTCGCCCCCACTACCAGGCTGCCCGGTACCGTCTACTTGTCAGCTTGCGCGCGCAGGGGCACCAACCACCCAATCTATCTTTTCATTTCAGTGGCCAACCCGGTAGTCCTGTTTCGACTCTTCTAATTTTTAGGTTTGTGGAGGTGCGCTACATTGAACCCACATACCGCTTCGATCGACAGTGAAGTCGCGCGCTTCACCTTGGATAGTCTCGGAGCGATTTGACTCCGGGCAGAAGGCCCGCGAAGAGAAGAAGTTACAAGTTACTATTCTTCGTCACACCGCAAGTGATAATGGGGACACGTTGCGCACATCAACATGTGTGTATGTTAGTGTCTCAAATTTGCCTTCCTATTAAGCAAACCTTTGCACGTGATTATGTCTCCCAGCCCAAGCGGAGAAACATTGTTTTACACAGTACCGTTTTCTTTTTTTACAACCTATTCGAATGGGTTGTAAACCCTGATTCCAGCGCAGTTGTTTTTCTGTCTGTCGGTTGTTTCAACGTATATGGTCATATTGGCTACGTACGCAAATGGGGAGAAAAGTGGCTACCTAAGTAATACATACCCGTCGTATAGAGACGATTATGGTGCAGCTTGTATCGTAGCTTCCTATGGAACAGAAGCTATCATAATACATACGGCTGATAACATTGGTAGAATATCTGCATGTGAGGCTTTCTATCGATTGTGATTTGGAATAAGCAACTGATTGCTAAAAGTGGCACAGTGGGAACAATGTTTGTTCCCACAGTTTTGTTAAGTGTTGCGGGCAATAAATTGTTGAAGTGGGTGGAGAACCTTTGCTATGGAAGCAAAGAGGAAGTATTGGTTCTGACTGTTTGTTCGTGCGTGACAAAACGTCGGGTGTGCGAACAGCTGTAAGAAGTCTGAATATACTAGATGAAAAGGCCTACAAAATATGGGAGACTGAGATTGGGGAATACGTAAAGATTGAAGTTTGCTATTTTCACCAAACAATTCGCTCAAGGCCTTGTTTTCATCTACCAGTTGACCGGATTTATCAGTAATAATTAAGGGGCCAATTTAACTTGGAAATCAGAAAATTTTCTGCTGGAGCTAAGAAAATCATAGAATTTTAATTAATTTGTCATATAGCTTTCGATTCATTTTCTCATCTCTCCAGGTCATGTGAACCTGCCATCTGTTTTTCAATTGAAATAATCGCTTCCTGTTCTCTGCCTCTATAACAGTTCTTTCAGCTGAATTGATCGCTTTTTTATAAAAGCTTTTCCATCTCAAAATATTTGCTTCATGTGGATATTTTTCTTATTTTCGGCACACGTTGAAAACACACCAGCAACTATACATCATCAAAGTTCCCCCCTGGCTTCCTCCTCACTGTTTGTCTGATTAACGAGTTGTTTCCAATGAACATTGGACAGTGATTGATCTATAGTTACCCAATTGATTTCTTCACTGAAGAAGTTCATTTGATGGAAAGTAAAGTTCTTCGAGGAAATTATATTTCCTGTTTTCGTTCGCAATATCTTCCGCAGAAAAATGCGTAGTATATGCACTAAAAGTGTTTAGTCAACCGTTTTTGATCAATCTAACTCAATATTTTGTTCATACATGTGAGATAGTATTTATTGTTACGACCTAGTATTTATTGTTACGATGTATTGTTATCGTTACGAGCATGAAGAAGCAAATTTGAATAAAAATAAGTAAATTGGATTAATCAATTTCGTGTGTGAATATATAGTCATCGTGACTGATATGTATAGTAAATTCAAGTCAAGCATATACCGCCTCCCAATGATTTCATCTTTAATGTTCCTATATTTCGCTAGTTCTGTACAGACTAGTTCATTGTCCTTACGTAATTATTGTTCCTCATAATCAGTCATTATTTTCAAATATTAGTAAAGATTTTATATTTACAGGAACTTTAATTTAATTTAATATATTCCGGTAAAATTATCCAAAAAACACTTTTAATACAGATATATACAAGCTACATTTTGTGTGTAATGTATGTCGAACTTCTGTTCTGTTCATTCTTGCCTCGCAGCCAAGGACCAGCAGACAGCTGCGGCAAATTACGGATCGTCATAGTTTCGGGGAAATGCCTGGACTCCAGCGTTTGCATTCAAAACATGAACTGCACTGCATTCGCCGAATTGTGTTTGAGTCAGAAAATGTTTTATTGTTACATATGGTTATTAAGTTTTAATAATGCACGAATAATCATGTTAATTTTTTTTTCATTTATAAGTTCTTATTATATAAATTGATGATTAACAATCGTTTGCGATCTATATGCAGTGTGCCTGTGTAGTTGCTACTTTGTATGTGTTGATCGATCCAATAGGAACCGATTTTGACTTGACGGGAAAAACAAACAGCACTATAGTCTACTGCATGGGGCCGTGGTGGCCGAGGGAGTAGAATCGCCGTTTGGATATGAGCACTGAGTGTTCGAGTTTTCTCCATGCACTTAACTTACCACGGAATTGCACTAAGCAGCAGCTCCTAGATATTAATCACTGGCCATTTTGAGACAATTGTCTCCCTCTAACTCGCTGCCACTGAATTAATTGCATATACAACAGTTGGAGGTGTAGCATAACGCCACCATCCACAGTGGGTGACGGGTCGATCCTTAAACACTGATAATTATTTATTATACTCCCCTGCTGGCCGATGTATAGGTTTTTCTTTAAGCAGTGGTAAAATAAATTATCACACAAATTCTTCATGAGTGAACTATTGATCATTTCAAAATTGCACATGGATCACTAATGCTCTTCAGTTGTTGGAAAATGGACAAACTTTTAGCGGCCGTGTAATCAAAGTTGCTAATTGCAATCTGCTCAATTATGGCACTTTTTTTATAGGCGACGTCGCATCATTTCCAAGTCGTTTGATTGTGAAAGATAGATAGGAAGTGCGTGACAGAGCTGATCCCATTTGAATACTGTTCTAAATTGTTCATTTTATACTAGCTACGTGGATTCTAGGTGCTTTCTATAACTTTTCCTGACCTGCATTACGTCGAGAAGAGTGTGACGTCTTGCCATTAATAATAAGTTTTGTTATGGGCATATTTTAGTATCCGGTCGCCATATTGTTTAGCTATGTTATTAATGAAAACTATGTGTTATCTGAATTAAAATTTTGTAAAATCTTCAGAGCAGTGTACACCGTGCCGAATACATTGACAAAAATTTGATCAAATCATTTTAGGTACACCTTTTCAATATGAGTGACCGAATTCTGAAAATATAAATATATAGGTATATTTAGATACGTCCTCTGCACTGTGATTCCTCATTGATACTCTTCCAGTGTGAGTGACAGTGTGCACATGTACTGTCTCTTACCTTTGTCTCTTACCTTTGCAGCCCCCTCCAGCAGGACCACAGCAAGTGGGGAGCAGCAGAGCCGGGGGAGGCCAGCACAGCCATGCGCGCCAGTATGCAATGTTAACACAGGTATAGGAACTAGAAAGAGTGCGCACTATTGGCTATCACATGAACCATCCACATGAATGACAAAAAAAAAATCTAGAACAGCACACTGTACAACAAAGAAGCACACGAAGAAGCAACACATCAGGACAGACACAAACACACACAAACACACACACACACACACACACACACAAACACGCACCACAACCCACCACTCCAGCATCAGACAAATCCAATGCCAGGACGCCAACATGCTGCAGAAGAACC
>SDVV010002448.1:0-23022 GCA_016164225.1 Gammarus roeselii | reverse complement strand
CCCTCTGCGCCAACAATCCGCAGACTGTAATGGTTAATTGTTTTTCTCATCCATCGCACAAACATTTTTCTGTGTAAGGGTTTCACAGCGCTGGGAGGAGGGAGCAGAGGTTCCAGGATTCAGAGGAGCCTCTTTAGGGTCCCACAGTTTCTCAAAAGGCTCCCAAAGGGTCTCAAGGGAGTCCCAAAAGGCCCCAGAAAGATCCAAGTGGACCACCCCAAATCCACCTGGTCTCCCAAGTCCCCCGGGTTCCCGAAACCCCGGGTCCTCGAGTCCCGCGGATCCCACGAGTACCTCCTCTCCCTGGGTCACCTTCTCTCAACCAACCTCGATACATATAATAATAATGATAACAAATTCAAAATAAATCACCATGAAAAAAGGGCAGAGAAAAATAAAAGAGCCCAAGCAAGAAGAAATAATAAAATACTAAAATAAAGTGTTAATGATCTATAAAATGAATAAGCATCCATCATACAACTAGACCGCGTAGCTGTAAATATTGTGTTGCGTTGCTTTCGGAGCTGAATTTGCCCGTGTAGCCACTGACGTTGTACTAATCTTGATGCTACCTGTACACACTAAGGTGCATACATATCACAGTTAATGCTCTAAAAATAATGGAAGCGGAGGTCCGTTTCGAGTAAGCGTTTTTTCTTTTGCGCACCAGCGTGCGTCTGTTATTGCTAAAACTTTCACTTTTTTCTAACGTTGAAAGCGTTGTTTTGTTTTTTCCTCGCACACTTAGGCGTGCGAGCCTGCTTTAATCAATGATCGTCGAGCCCTACGGGGGATTGATTGATTTGGGCCTCTTTTCCACCAGAGCCTCAACGCGAGTCATAATAGGCTCCCCCCTACGGGGGAGCCTATTATGACTCACGTTGAGGCTCTGGTGGAAATGGGGATCAAATCAAATCAAATCTGGTGGAAATGAGGCCCAAATCAAATCTCTCCTCTGCTCTCACCCCCAAGCCTCAGCTCCGTAGAGCACAGTTGGGACAAAAACACCCACATACAGCCCTCTCTTTGCTTCCATCCCCAACGTCCTACAGCTCATTACACTCTTAAGTGCACCCAATTATTTACATCCCTCCTTCACTCCAGTTTCCACTCGCGCCCTACGGGGGAGCCTATTATGACTCACGTTGAGGCTCTGGTGGAAATGAGGCCCAAATCGATCAATCCAGTTTCCACTGGTTCACTTCTCCAACGTCCTACAGCTCATTACACTCTTTAGTGCACCCAACACTTTACATCCTTCCTTCACTCGCGCCTTCAGTTCAGTTTCCACTGGTACAGTTATCTCCACATGGGAGCCCAGATACTTGAAACACTGAAATTCCTCCAAGAGCTCTCCATTTAGGGTGACTAATTTTGCTGGCATCGAGTCTTCGAGAATCTCATTACTTTAATCTTATCCACGTTCACTCGAAGCTTACTCCTCTCACACACTCTACCAAACTCGGACACTAGCATACATAGCTTCTCCTCTGATTCCGCAACCAAGGCCGTATCATCAGCAAATAGCTACTGGCTTTAAGCCCATTCGCTTCCAACAGTACCAAGCCTCGTCTTAGTCCCACGTTCACTGTGAACCAATCACTCACCTCGCTTCCCACTCTGAAACATACTCGGCTGCCAGCATAAAAACTCTGCACCGCTTTCAACAGATGTCGGCCCACTCTATACAAACGCAACACCCTCCACAGCGCTTCCCTGTCAATCCTGTCGTATGCCTTTTCCAGATCCATGAAGGCCCAGAACACATCCTTTTCTTTGGCAAGGTACTTCTCACAGACCTGCCCCACTGCAAAAATCTGATCGGTACACCCTCTACCACTCTTAAAGCCACACTGTTCCTCTCCAATTGTGCAGTCCGTAATGTCTCTAATCCTTTTTTACCAAGCAGTCCGTAATGTCTCTAATCCCGTACAACTTACCAACCACACATAACAGACTGATGCCTCTCGAGTTGCAGCATTCATTTTTTTTTATCTCCTTTGCCCTTATATAGCGGAACAATGCAGGCTATTTTCATCTATCACCACTTCCTTCTTTCCGGTCTCTTCCTTTCTCACCCTTTTCACCTCTTTCCAGAACATCTTTTTGTTCTCAATTCTTGCACAACCGTCTGCCCCCCTCCGGGCTTCAGCGTGCTTTTCGGCTCTCCTCACCACCCGCTTCTCCTCTCTTTGTAGCTTTCATAAGCCACCACCGACTTCACTTGCAACCACTCCTCAAACGCTCCTCTTTCCCGTGCCACCGCCAGTTTGACCTCTTTCCACCACTCGCAACCTTTCCTTCTGCACCTGCCCACTCGGCGCGCACCACACAATTTCTTCGCACATCTAAGCAACGCATCCCTTAACGCCTCCCATTCTTCCTCCATATCTCTAAGGTCCTATCATCTCACGTTCTTATATTCTTCCCTCAACGCCTGCTGGAACTTCTCGGCTCTACTTCTCACATTCAGTCCACTCACTTTCACTACCTCTCTTCCTATTCCCACTCGTTTGTTGCCCTTACACTTCTGCTTTACTCTTAATCTAACATCCACCAGAAAATGGTCAGACACTCCTCCACCCTCCCCTCTCAACACCCGCGCATCCAACAGCCTCCCCACAACTCTCATCGATATCAGCACAAAATCCATCAGTGCTCTCTCCACCACTGCACCATGGGCCATCCTTACCCATGTGTACTTGTGGGTATCTTGCTTCTTGAACAAACTGTTCCCGACCGCTAACTCCTGCTCCATACACAGACCTATCAGGTTCTCTCCACTGTCATTTCTACCGGGAACGCCATACCTTCCTATCACATTGTCCACCACTACATTTCTCTAACTCTCGCATTAAGGTCACCCAGTACAACTACATTGAAATGACCTCCAAATCTCTCAATACACTCACTCAGGTCAGTCCAAAATTGCTCTCTCTCCTCTTCACTCCTCTCGCTGCCAGGTGCGTAAGCACTCACAAATACCCATCATTCTACGTCTAACTTAACTTTCATATAAATCTTCAGGACACCTCGTTCCACTCGGTAACGCTACTAGCCAACCGATCACTCAATATCAAAACCACACCTTCTCGTGCCCAACCTTCCTCTACACCAGACTTTCTTCGACTTACCACACCAAACTTACATTCTCCCTTACCTTCCAATTTCGTCTCACTCACCGCCAACACATCAAACTTCCTCCTCACAAAAATCTAACCAATCTCTCCCCTCTTTACATCATTCGTACTACAGCCTCGCATATACAGCGCTCATAACAAGTAACTGAATTACTAAAATACATTTGGTGCGCATGACACCCTTGCGTACCCTATCGTATGGTTCGGCGTCGTCATTTGTTAGCCGGTTGTCGTCTGCTAAGATGGCAGCACGATGCCTCTCGGCCGGTCGTTGTCGTACGATCGTAGATGGCGTCGGTTATGAAAGGCTGTTTTTAGACCGCTGTTTTCATTACCAAACATCCATAGCAGGGATCTGATTATAGCAGGGATCTGCATACGGCTGGCATCGATCTACAGCCGGGCTCGACGCCTCTCAGCCGGTTGTTGTCATCATACAATCCATGATGGCGTCAAAATCGTCTGCTTGCATGTATGAAAGTGGGTCCGCAGACCGCTGAATTCGTGATCAAAGCAATAGATTAAAGCAATGGCCTGCTGGCAGGCATCGACCTCCAGCAGGCCGTTGTCGTACAATCTAAGATGGCGTCGGACGCCAACCGACCGGCCTCATAACACCGTAGACCGCTTGCTTCAAGACCGAACACCGATAGCAGGCATCTGCCTATCGCAGGCATCGGCCTCTAGTGGATCTGCTTACAGCAGGCATCTGTCCATAGCAATCATCTGGTATATGGCAGGCATCTGCCTTATGAGCCGGATTCCAAATCAAACATTAAACGGTTCGCGAAGGAACGTCATATGTTGAACTTATTCATTTGCAGGTTGGTATGAAGGGCTGTTCGCAGAACGCTTACATCACGGCCAAGCACTGATAGCAGGCATATGTCTATAGCAGCCATCTGCCTTAGAGCAGGATTTCAGTCAAACATTGAACGTTTCGCGAAGGCACGTCATATGTGACCCGTAATTAACGGCGTGTAGGTATGAAGGGCGGTTGCTTCGATACCAACACCGATGGAGGTAAGCCTGTTGCCATTGTCGTTAGGCTTAAGTTTTCAGTGACGAGTGACAAAGGCAGTGACACAGCTTTTTCAGAACGCAAAGGCAGTGACACAGCTTTTTCAGAATCATCTGTGGCTCTGTAGAGGCAGCGGGTCACTAGTCTGCTGCCCAGATAGGCGACTGCGTTTAACTGAACATATCTAGACATGGCTAGATGCTGGGGGCCCTGTAGACCCTAGTGCGCGGAAGCTGTGGAGCCTCGCCAGCTCGACTGCCTCGCCGAAGCAGGTAGCGTCGAATGAATGCCGGGGTACGGTAGCCCCTTCCTTATAGTGGGATGAGGGAGGGGGGTTGGACAATCGGCAGCAGCCGGCTGGGGCCCAGCGTCGGCCGCCATTTGGTCTAAAACATGAAAATTTCGGGAAAAGCCGGGAGGTTTGAACTTTCGAAATTTCTCGAAAAAAAGTTTAAGACACATAAGGTCTAAACCTGTCGAAAACCACTTTCGATTAATGTTATCAAAATTCTCTCTCAAAAGCGTCTCTGCAACGTTTCCTCATCAAGATTCATTCGAATAAAAAGCAGAAGCGCATGCTTACCATAAGACTTTTACGGAATGACTGAGGAAGAAATTCTTCATCGCTTCCTAAAAAAATCTGTCCACACGAAACGAACTCCATACTCGGCACAACACCTCCCTATCGACTCTATCTGTGGCCTTCTCTAGATCCACGAAGGCCCAGAAGATGAATTTTCCCATTGAAAGATACATCTCAGACAGGTCTCACTGCAAAAATCTGAGCTGTACACACTTAACCAGTCTAAGCCACACTAACCGTGCCATTCGTGCTGTATCGTCTCCCCTGGATTAGCACTCTCCCGTACAACTAGTCCGCTGCTCAGAACAAACAGACCCCTCTTGTGTTATTGCATTCATCGTTGTATCCTTTGACCTTATACAGCGGAAAATGTAAGCACTCTGCCACTCAATTGGTACTACGGCCTGAAAAAAATAATTTAATAGCCTCACCAACCATGCGCCTAGAAAACCCTCCAAAACAAGGTCTTTTCGTTCTTTTATCACCTCCTGCACCTCTTCCTTAGAAATGCCCGACGCAATTATGATTTGATTTGAGCATCATTTCCACCACGCAACAATTCTTGCTCCCTAAACAGCCATCCGTGCACCATCACCCACAGCAACAACGTCACTCTCTGACATCCTCATCGCGCCCTATGGGGGAGCCTATTATGACTCACGTTGAGGCTCTGGTGGAAATGAGGCCCAAATCAAAATCTGACATCAACATTCAACACCTCCTCTCAATACAAAATCCACCTCTTATGTACATCCCCACTCCCCAACAACAACCGGCTGTTCACGTCTCTCGCTCTCCCTTTTCCTTTATCCAGAGCTTCTTACTCAAGTCTCGCATCAGCGACCCTCTTTCCTCTCCACACGCTTCATCTCTTTTCTCTGCTTCATAGTTATCCTAGGAAGCCACCCACCACTCAAAAGCACTTCTCTTCAGCGCCACCGCGATTCCAATCTCATCGTCCCATCACTCGCAACCCTTCATAATACACTAGCCTACAAAGAGCACGCCTCACACCATTCTCGCATATCTCGACACAGTATTTCTGAACGTCTCCTATCCTTCCTCAACATTTTTTAGGCTTTGCTCGCTCACAATGACATATATTTTCTAACACCTGTTGGAAATTTTCAGCACTACTTGCCACACTCAGATACCTCATCTTCACAACCTCTCTTCCTCCTCCCACTCCTGCTCCACCCTCAATCATCCCTCCACCAGCACATCAGACTTTCTTCCACCCGCCCCTCTCAACAAATGCACATCCAACAGCCTATCCACCACTCTCCTCGATATGCACAAATTCCATCAGCACTGCATCACGGCCATATCTACCCATGGTGTATTCACTGTGTACGTGTGGACATCTCGGTCCTTGAACAAGCTGTATCCCATCACCAGCCATCATTTCTCCCTGGAACGTCAGAATTCCTACCATATTCTTCAACTCTAGCATATGTCCCCCAGTACCATCACCTTGTATTGACCTCCAAAACTCTTCCCTCCACTTGTTACCTTGACGGTAAGCACTCATAAACGCCCATCTTCCCATAGCCAACTTAACATTCACCCACATCAATCTAGCGGACGCTTCCTTCCCCTCCGAAACGCTATTAGTCAACAGATCACTCAATAACAACACACCTTTCCGTGCCAACCTTCCTCAACGCTCGATTCCTAGTAACCAGATCAAACTCATTCGACCCTACCTTTAAATTTTTACCTCACTCAGCGCCAACGTCTCGCCAATCTCTGTTTGCAGAAGCCTTTGCAGAAGGGACATTATTTTCCGAAAAAATGATAAAGATCACTAGGATGAACTAACAAATATGACAACTTGCCTATGACACAGAAATTATGAAGAAATTGGATGACTCAAAACATTTATATGCATGGAAAAATCACAAATAATTTATTTCCTGCTACTATATACGCAAATGTTTTCCTCAATTGTTAAAGCATGCTAATATAATAGATGTAAGAACTCCACCAAATGCTATCTGCAGCAGGCGGCAGGCGTGGTACCGAGTGAGTGGCGCAGTGCCTGCATTGTTCCGCTATATAAGGGCAAAGGAGATAAAAATGAATGCTGCAAATGCTACAATTGGTGAGGCATGATAATTTAATAGATGTGGAAACTCCTTGTATGTGGACCCCTTTTCAGTTGCAGACACTAGGTCAAATCCCCCAGAAAAGAATGGGGTCGACAGCAAGGCGCACCTCACATTCCTCTCATACACTCGCAAAACTTGGCCCATTTGCGCTAAAAGGTCCAGCAGAGACCCCGTAACACGTTGAGGCTCCACGTCATGAGTGTGGTCCGAGGTCAGTGTCAGCAGCAGAGACAGTATGACTGGTTTACCCCTGCTGCATTATGATGACCCGGGCTCCCCCACCCACGACCATCCCGTCTTTCAACGAGATGCCATGGGCGGGAAAGCACATCAGGACGGATTGTAAAAATTCGAAATAAATTACAAAAATTACACATATAGGGCAGCGTCAAAAATCATCCATTCACAATTTTTCTCCACTCACGCCTATTCCTTGCAGGCTACCGCCACACTACAGTGTTTCCTTCCTAACGCCTGCTATCCACCATCCTAAACTTCGTCTCCCTCTAGGCCTTCGTCCACTCGCCTCTGCCTGCAACACCTACTCTCCCTGCATTAGGACCCCTGTAACCCGATCTTGATAGACCAATGTTGCGATGCGTCCGCCAAACATACGGACCTGTGTAGGGTTTTGGAGAACCAGCTCTTGATCATAGAACAACTTGTGTTGGATTAAGATACAGAGCTGCTCTCTTCTCAACATAGAAAATAACTCCATGAGATATTAGAATCGTTTTTTCACAGTAACTCATTACAAACGAGAGCAGCATCCTGCTTAGCAATTGCATGATGAAAACAGTATCCTCGCTATCATAACGGTATTTGCGTTGCCTAAAGTGGTACTATCAAAACTACTGAGCGTCTCAGTTACCCTGCAATAGACTTACCGTCTATTGCCAACGCATCCCATACTGGAACCTTTCTTGGTGCCGGTTGCTGTCGTGGTCCAGTTTCAGGTGATCGGACATTGGTCGATAACTTTATCGAAGTGATGCAGCTAACGCCAGTATCGCGTAGCGCAGTGCCTCGGTGTAGCCGCGAACTGCTTAGGAGAGCGATGACAGAATCAAGATTTTACGAAATCACGTCGGGCGGAATATAACACAACAGCTTTTGTGAAAGTAGCACGTGAACTATCTCATACGTCCCGCATTTCCGATGACACGAATAGTTACTAGCAATGGCAGTCAACCCTGGCCGTAATAATAAAGACCCAAACTGTTGGCAGCGCCACTGTAATATCCTACCAGAAGCAGGGCTCTTCCGCCCTCCCTGCAGTAAATGAGACGCGACAGAAGAGTGTCTCCAACAACCAGTGGCTCGGGAGCAGGGGAGCGCTTAATTTAATCTAAGCTGCCTTTGGCAGAGCGTCACTCGTACCGCCTGGGTACGAGTGACACCGAACGAAAACCGGCCTTGGTGTCTATGACCGAGGTTTAATTTTAACAGTTGTGAGTAATCATCACAACTGATAAACAATAGCTGTATCAGAAAAAGAAATGTACAAAGATCTCCATTCCATGAGGCTAATGGAACGAACGGTAATATAACCAGTCCTTCACAATTAGATTTTACCAGGTAATGGGATTTTATGGAGCCTTTATCTGCCATCGCCTTTTTTTTCATCGTCAGTAACCGCCCTACGGGGGAGTCTGCATTAACTTCGCGTTGGGACTCCGGTGGAACATAGAAGCAAATAATAAATAAACGAATTCATCGTCAGTCTAAAACGAGAGTCTATATACCAGAACACGACCCGCGGGGTAGACAGACACTCAATGAATATCACAGAACCATTCATAATCAAGAAAATGCTAAGTGTTTTCAAACATCCAAAATCTTTTTACAGAAATGCCATTAAAAACTTAATGGCGCTGCAATTTCTACCAGAGATCACGGTAGGAGTAAAAACTAGTTTTGGTGGAATTTAGGCATTCACGTTCCTAATAGAATCTCGTTTGTATGCTACATTTAACTCGCACAGAGGAACCTTAAGTAGAGATCGGTAGGATGCTAACTTTTGATCAAGGGGCCCATTAATTGAAGGGTAAATAGACTCGTACGCAAGGGGTCCTTCACTACTGGCCAGGATAATTTAACCTGGCCAACGTTGCATGATCGAAACTTAAACGAGTCGGGAAAAGTGCAGCGAATGATGCGTGTTCAGCAGAGATTTCTATTGGCACAGAAATCCATTTTCATAGACAGCTTTGCAATCGACTATCAACAGCTGTTGCGAGAGTGTTGTGGTGTAGATGACTGTCGTCCCTACAAAAATTTTAATGTAGCCTGCCATCGTTTTGCCAACAAGTATAAAAAACTACCATTATTTTCAGAGGTAACACTGGAGGAACAACCAGCTGCAGCATTTGTACAAAAATGGATTCAGAGTGGGCAAAGGGCTAAACCTAATATCCTGCTTGCAACACCCAGCCTTGTGGTTTTCATTGATAACAGTGGCGCTGAAGATAAACGACGCTGGGGAGTAACCAAATGCCAGTGGCGGATTTGATTTGATCTTCATTTCCACCAGAGCCTCAACGCGAATCATAATAGGCTCCTCCGTAAGGCTCGATGATTATGGATTCCAGTAGGATCGCACGCCTCAGTGTGCAAGAAAAAAAACACGCTGTTGAAGTTAGAAAAAGTGGAAATTTTAGCAATGTCAGACGCACGCTGGTGCGCACAACACAAAACGCTTAGACGGAACAGATCTCCGCTTCCAATCATTTAGAACTTCAAGAGTAATATGTACGCACGCTAGTGTGTATAGGTATCATTGTCGAGACTGGTACAAGGTTTACGGTTACACGGACAAAGTCAGCTACGACAGCAATGCACCACAACCTAGAACGCTACGCGGTCTAGGTCGATTATAATACACTTCATTTATTTAGGTAAGACGCAGATGAAACAAATCCTTGCATCCAATCACTCATAACTTAGGGAGTAATATGTACGCATGCTAGTGTGCACTGGTATCATCGTTGAGACTGGTACAAGGTTTACGGCTACACGGACAAAGTCAGCTCCGACAGCAACGCAACTCACTGTTTACCGCTACGCGGTCTAGTTTAGTAGAGGTACAATATATTTATTCAGGTAAGATAAATACTCCGACGAAATGAATCCCCGCCTCCAACCACTCAGAACTCCAAGAGTAATATGCACGCGCACCAGTGCGCACAGATAGTATCGTCGAAATTGGTACAAGGTCTATGGCTTCACGGATTAGATCAACTCCAACCGCAACGCATCACAAGGTTTATAGCTGCGCAGTCCAGGACAACCCCAGAAACTATATAAGGTCCGTGCACGCGCGAGCGAGCCCAGACTGAAGAAAAAACACCTTTTTACAAAATCACAAACAGAAACTCCCGCACAAATTCACTAGCATTATATATTATACATGACAATATTGTGGATCATGAAGAAAGTAAGGGCAGGTTCTTCACGGGCAGAAAAACTGCTCGGAATATTGATGTCGCACTCATTGTTCAAGGGGATAGGGTGGGGGGCAGAGGTTCCTTGGGTCCCAATAGAGCCCGACAAATCCCGGAGGGTAACCCAAGTCCCCCGGGTCTTCCCGAGCTCCCCGGGTCCCTTGAGACCCCTCGTCTCAGCTCATCTCGGCTTGTCTGGAATCATTTCGACCAGTCTCGGCTCGTCGCGACCAACTCGACTCGCCTTCACATGTTTCGACTGATCTCGACGCCCTTCGGCCAGCCTCGACGCGGCTCTTTCCTTCTGCGCTAGTGATCATGTCGACTGAAATAAGAAAAAATTTCACTCAAGCATTTTAGGGAGGGAGTGGGGTGGCAGAGGTGTCTCGGGTACCAAAAGATCCCGACGAATCCCAGAGGGTAACCCAAATCCCCCGGGTCCCCCGAGCACCCCGGGTCCTCTCATCTCATCTCGGCTTGTCTCGAATCATTTCGGCCAGTCTCGTCTCGTCGCGACCAACTCAACTCGCCTCATCATGTTTCGACTGATCTCGACGCACCTCGACCAGCCTCGACGCGACCCTTGTCTTCTGCGCCAGTAATCCGCGGACTGTTATTGTTAATTGTTTTACTCAAGCATTTCACATATATATACATTTTTTTATGTATGGGTTTTCAGCGTAGGGAGAGGGAAGCAGGGGTTCCCGGGGTCAGAGGGGCCTCAAGCGGGTCCCAAAGTTTCTCAGGGGTTTCCCAAAAAGTCTCAAGGGTGTTCCAAAGGGCCCCGGAAGGGTAAAAGTGGGTCCCCTCAAATCCTCCTGGCCTCCCAAGTCCCCCGGGTTCCCGAAACCCCCGAGTCCCGCGGGTTCCACGAGTACCCCCCTTCCCTATCACCTAGTTTCAACCAGCCTCGGTTGGTCTTGACTCGTCGCCTCGCCTCAACTTGCCTCGACTAACCTCGTCCCCTCCACGCAAAGTGCCATTCAAGACTTTCACTCTCTAAGATCAACATCGACATTATTTCACCATTTAGCCACTAAAACGCCAAGCTGTTCTCGGACATTTATTAGGCTTCCGAGAGAGCGCGAGAGAGCACAGTCTAACGATACCGAATTATATGACTAATCCAAAATTGATCACCATGAAAAAGGGCACAGATAGATAATAAAGCTCACGAAATAATAAATACTAAAATGGGGTGTTAATGATCTGTAAAATGAATAATCATCCATCCACCCCAAGGCCAGTGACGGTAAACGAGCAGGAACCCAAGACTAAACCAGTGGAGGTATTACGACTTAATATCTTCGGATCAAGAGTGGATTAGGAAAAACCACAACACTGGCTGACTACCTGCAGCTGGCAAGCACGAGTGAACCACATGTGGCAAGCCCGAGAAGACACTACACTACTCTGCACAACAACCCCAGCCTCAGCCGCCGGACGTGGCAGATCAGGACATGACACTGCTTCCAGGCTCAGCAGCTTCTAGCAACAGCTGCAGGGCCTGGCAGACCAAGACACTGCACCGCCTGCACATCGACCAGGTTGTTTCATTCTTGCAATGACCGCCGTTTCTTTGCGCAATGAATCATTCATACTTCATTATAGTACTTCAGACGTACTGATTTGTCATTCCTGCCTTCATGGTTGCTTTACCAATGCCAATTCCTTCACATAGCTACCGCTTGAGCCTCAATACCGGGATAATTTATAAATAACATTATGACAAATAGTACTTGGCTACATCCTCGACTAGAAAGAACATTGTTAACCCGATAAATCAAAACTGAACTGAAAATTATCTCCATGAATGCTAAGGAGAGTAAGTACTACTACTTGCTTAGTTACTATAGTACCTCTCATAGTTAGAGAATTCCTGATGGAAAATATTGTCAGACGTGGTATTTTTGAAATAACCCTGAAGAGGCGACATCAATTGGT
The DNA here is from genome assembly GCA_016164225.1 of Gammarus roeselii. NCBI lineage: Eukaryota > Metazoa > Arthropoda > Malacostraca > Amphipoda > Gammaridae > Gammarus > Gammarus roeselii. Next base: position 10,780 of record SDVV010002448.1, on the reverse strand, counting down.
AATGAGCATAGTTGTCCCCTTCGGAGGGGAGGGTCGGGTGTGGAATGAGGAATAGATGGTGCAATGACCAGCTCTTATCTTATTAAACAATGATAAAATTTGCGTGGGATGCCGGAGGAGTGTCGATGATAATACGCATCACCGTGAACGAAGTTAAAAGAAAATTATGGAAATTTTGAGTTAAAATGAAAACAAAGTGAACAGTCATCACCTGTCATGGCCAGCAATAAACATTCCGATGCTATGAGAATAGACAGGTAAGCGAGAAGTAAGTTCCTCATTCTATCAATACCAACCTACGTAAAGGTCTTATCACTGGACGTTCTGCAGCATATCTAATCAGGCCGCCTCCATGCTTCAATTGCAAAGACAGTATTGCTAGAGTGAATCGATGCCCGAAGTCAGGGGAACACATACGGTTCAGAAATGTATCTTGATTACAATGCAGCTGCTGTTGCGATCCGTTCGTCAACAAAACACGTTCGGTACAGTGCGATAGATCCTGGTGCACAGCAATGGCTTGTTTAGTCTTCTTGGTACAGTCAGAAAGGACGCTTCTCCGTATAAATACGATCGAATTACAATTGTTTACGATACTTGAAAAAGTTAAATTTAAACTATTCAATAGAATGAACAACTCCGGAGACTTTTAACGTGAACCTTGATTATCACCCAAGTACGAAACTAATTGGTCTAGTGGATGGGTGCGCGTGAGTAGAGGTGTAAACACTACTCCAGTGGCCTGGCCTGCTGGCATAGGGCAGGCAGACGCACTCCGGTGACCGGAAGGTAAGCAAGGTACTTAGGGCAGTGGAAAGTGTAGTGCAATGTGCTGGATCATCCAAAACATAATTACCGAGTCAAGCAAGGGGATTCACTTGATAATGAGTTGTCGTATCATAAATCAAGAAAGCGAATTGGATTTGATTAAGGGGTCCATCAACACCGGAGCTCTGGCACGAGTCTTTGTGAGCTATCCCGGAGTAGGGTGCAAAGTCATTGATCCAGGTAGGTAGGTCCTCATTCCTTCTCGTGCTTCTTTTGTATCGTAAAGGAAGGGTTAATGCGAAGTTCTCTAGATAGGTCTTTAGTTCTATACTTCGTAAGCCGTAGCACCCTTATCCGGTACTTTCATTGCTTGGATTAATGGGCCTATCCGCAGAGCTCCGGCTTGATTAGACATGCTCTCTGACGCGTATCTTCGCTATCTCCCCCGAAGTGCGCGAAATTAATCGATTCTGGTAGATTCTCACTCCTTCGTGTGCATCTGCTAGTTTTCTTTTCCGACATAAATGGAGTAATAATGCTTCGTTCCTCAAGCAGGTCTTCAATTTAGTGCTGCTCGATTCGTAGATGACAGTAGTTTTACAGACTGGGATGAAGGTTATGTTGGCCTATCCCTTCCGGAGCTCCAGCTCGAGTACCTGCGGGCCTCTTAGTTGGGTGCGGAGATCATCAACTGTGACAAGCTCGCACCCCAAGGTGTGCGACACCACTAGCCATGCTAGTGGTATTGGGCAATGGCAAAGAGGATTTCTTAAAATAGTATTTATTTGTCCGAATTTTCAAACCCGGTCATGCGAGTTTAATCCCAAACATGTTCGTATACACTTACAGATGCACTATATCTACGTTTATAAATGTGGATCACAGAAAGCACAAAAACTAAATGTATAAGAAACACGAGCCCAACACAACAAGAGTCAGCATCAACACGAAGAAAACCAATAAGATAGCCTCGTAAATTTCAGAAACTTGCACGATATCCCGCCCAATGAAACATCGCCGGGCAAAATGAAAATGTTAGGCTTATCGAGAGTTCTGATCTTCTGTGGTCTGTGTTACATAGGACAGTGTCTCAGTTAAAATTGTAAAGGTATAAAAAGTATAATTTTTGGACATAACATTTTATGTGGAATGCAGCTCCTCACGACTTGACAATATTAAATATGTAATCGTGAGTTCGTACAGTATAACTAGGAAATAGGGAACCGGCCAATTTTTTTAAATCAAAATCGAATCCATCTTCTAATAACAATATTAATGCTACTAGGCTTTGAAACAGCCACACTAAGTACCATTTATACGCAATCATGTTTTCTCGCTAGAGAGTTTTCTAAGGGAGTCGGGGGTAAGGTTATGAGCACCTGACCTGAACCATGTAGGTAAGTTGTTGCGTTATAAAGAAGTGCCTACTGTCCTTTTCTTTCTCAGGAGTGAGCTCGGACATGCCAATGTAGTGGGAAAGACCACCGACGAGAGACAGATCGTCATCCGCAATCACGACAGCGATTAAACACGACTACAACAACAGAGAAGGTCGTCGTCAACATAAAGAAGTTCAAACCAGGTACCGCATGACGCCCCTTACCAGAAAGCATGGAATAAACACGCCTGTTAACCAATATATTATAACGGAATTAAGATAAGCCAGGACTAACGTACCTAAGATACAGGGTGAATTAGTAGATAAATTAATTCGAATCGAGAACGCTGGAGCGAGCTTCATTTGCTGAGAAGGAACACTGAATTTGATCACCATGGCTTGCTTTGCCAACATTCAAGAAGAACAGTACATTGTTGTTACCCGAAAGGTTGCTGGCAAGTTGACAACAAGTGTAGTTAGAACTTGAATTGTACGTATCCCTACAAGTACATATTCATCACAGCTTCATACATGGTGTTGAATCAATTCCTACGAATCATATCTCCGAATGGGATAATTGATGAAGCTCACATTCCAAGCAGCGGGAAGTTTTACAAGAAGAATAGAGAGAAACAACATAGGTACACTTTCCTAGTAAAATTAAAAACTGAGCTGTTTCTCCATAAAATGGTTTCTTCAGAAGCCCCACTTGAGAGGATGGACAACGTTCTAAGATCAAAGAGTCACTTGAATGATGCAGATAGTCTGCTAACCATTGCACTCGACCTGCTCAAGAAAGGGTTGGCCAGCATTGATGACACAACAGGTGCCAGTAACACGCAGCTGGCTCTATTCAATCAGGCAGCAATCTTCATCGGAAAGGTATTTCATAGCGGCAGTTATGAAGAAGAGTGCGCTGCTGACAGACAGGTGGAAACTATTACACGGAAGTTAGTGGAGGATGAAAGGTATGCAGAAGAGGTTGCGCGTCTCGCCCATGCTGCTACAGGCTTCATCGAACAGGTGTGGAGAGGCTTTTGGGTAGTGAACAGTCTTTCCTACGGGGTATTCCTCAGAGATAAAGAGACTGAGTTGGAGCAGCTTCGTTGCCCAGTATCAAGTAGTTCGTTAGTAAGGCGTGTGGGCTACCCGTTCAGTAATGGGGTGGTGGATGAATGGTTTCTGATAGAGGTCACTAGGGTGGACCAAGTCGATGGTAAAATAGTTCAGAAAGTAAGCGAAGTAAAGGGTTTCAACAGCTCGTCCAAAAACTTCGATGAATTGACCACAACAGACCAAGATGTCTTAGAAGACGAGAACAAACCCGGGTACTGGTACCACGGAACAACCCATAAATTTGCCAGAAATATTCTGGAGGAAGGCATCCAACTTAGGAGGAACAAACACTCGCAGGACTTTTCCGATAAAGACGGGTTCTATGTATCCCCAAAATATGACAGTGCGAAGAAATGGGCGGGGAAAAAGAGTAGCCAAGGGCCCGCAGTGATCATTTTCAACGTGGCAGAAGAATTGAAGAAGTTTAAAGGCCTGGATCTGAGCGAGGACAAGGAAGACGACTGGACGAAGGTCGTCAAGCACAACCGGTGTGGAAGGAAGAACCCATTAGCTCCGCTTACAGGACAACTGAAACAAGATTTCTACGACGCCGACTACATCATTGGTCCAAGGAGCGGCGGTTTTCCGGTGGAATGTTCCAAGAAAAACTGCGAAAATTGGCAGCCGCAGCACTACGGAAAAGAAAAACTTCAGCTTTGCGTCAAAACGGAAGTACTTGCCAAAATGTTCGACAGCCTTGAAGCCGGACACATCGAGGGAGTGATTTTTTATTGAGTAAACAAAATGAGGTTAAGCAGGTAATATGAAGAAATACGATGAATATAATGCGTTCAGTAAGAAGTTCACAATAACGATATACCATGCGAGTAAAATAGTTGTAAGCTCTACGTACGTGCCATGGAAAAGAGTCGATTAACTTAGGTTCGGACTGAGTCTAAATCAGTGACTCCCATAGTCTGTCTACAGATATCAAACGGGAAAAACGGGTCAGACCTGGAGCACCTCTTCCCTTTTCGATTTCTTTCCATTATTTCAATAGAGAAAATACCTCAAAATCGATACTTGCTCTTCCATTCTTCTTTTTGTATCCATTAAACCAATCTTTCTTAAGAATTTTGACACAAACTGGAACTTTAGCGCATCTTCCACAAGTAGACCTGGGCCACACCCCGCCCAAGTGTTACAAGACTTATACTAATATTTTAATTATGAGCCGTCAAGACTCACTCTTGAGTCAAGACCTCGTGTCATCGTGGCCCTCACAGACTAAACATGCCTCAGGTACAGGAGTACTGATGGACGTTGCTTGATCATTTGACGGCCTCGCCCCCCATTACTTTGCACATCATGAATAATGTGAGACAAAATGAATAGCTTCTCTGCAGCCCAACATGATTATTTGTCAGAGCGACTTTTATTGTTTGGCGGCTACTCCGTGACGATTTGTCGATACTGCCAGTCAATTTTGTAACAGCATGGCCTAGATCCAAGTATCGCACGCAGCCAACTGTGTGAGTGCTCACGGACCTTGTAGCGAGAGGAGTGAAGAGAGGGAGCGATTTTAGATTTTCCCGAGTGGGTGTACGGCATTGCCAATATAGATGACAGTGGAGAGAACCTGATAGGTTTGTAGTAACTTTGTACATAGATAGGGTGTCGACAGCTTTGGGGGGAAAAATACTGAGGCTCTCCCGGACATTCCCTTACATCATAACTCATTTTCCCGAACATGTTGTATACATAAATACTGAGCCTCACGAGTCTGTACAGGGTTCCGGCGCTTCCTACTCTATCAAAAACTATAACTATTCTGATCTCTCTCTATACCTATCTATTCATTCTCTTCACCTTCACCTAATCAATGGCAAAACACAAGGCATCGTTTCACTTGGACTACTAACAACAAATATACTATAATTAATCATAGAGACCCACTCTTAATGTCAGAAATACATTAATCAAATTAATGTTATGATGTCCCATATTGGCCTCCACCTTCGCAACAGCCACACTAATCGCCAGCCTTTGTTTAGAACCAGTCTCTCCAAGATTTCCGAGGGGTTCGGGAGAAGAGAAATGGGTCTGTATGAAGCTGGATCTATGGGAGCTTTGCTTGGTTTCAGGATGGGTATCATTTTCCCCTTTTGTAAGGATTTCGGTTTTTGAAGTAGGAGGTAGTGAAAGATGTAAACGGCCGGTTGTTGATGGAGAGTGGTGATGTACGGAAGATATGGGCTGAATATTTTGACGAGTTGTTGATTGTTGAGGATGCCAGAGCGGCTGACATTGTTGCTGTTAGTAGTGGGGCACCGATTCCGGTCTTGGAAGTAAGACTTGTGGCGAACATTAATAAGAAAGAGGTGCAGGAGGCGATATAGGGGATAAACGCTGAGAATGCCCCTCATTTGGACGACGTAGTGACGATTGAGCTTCGTAGTACTTGCAAAGTTCCGCAGTATAAGGGCAATGGGGATCAAATGAATGCTGCAACTTGAGAGGTATCAGTTTGCTATGTGCTGCTGGTAAGTTGTACGAGCTAGCGTTAATCAAGAGGATTAGATTTGATTTGGGCCTCATTCCAAGAGGATTGGACAGTACGGATTGTGCGGTGGACGAGGAACAGTGTGGCTTTACGAGTGGTAGAGGGTACGTCAATCAGATGTTCGCAGTGAGACGAGTCTGTGAGATGTTCCTTGCAAAGAGAAAAAAGGTCTTCTGGGCTTTCATGAATATGGAAAATGCCTACGTTAGGGGAGGCGCTATAGAGGGGGCTGACTGTTTGAACTGTACATGGATGGAGTGGTCAGGGAGGTGAACGCGAACGTGATGGATTGAGGTTTAAGGCATTTGGGAGCAAATGGGCGGATTTAACATTTGTGTCAATTTGCTGTTTGCGGATGATACGGCCCCGGGGGCAGATTCAGAGAAGAAGCTGTGTAGGTTAATGACGGAAATTTGGTAGTGTGTGAGAGTAGGAAGCTTCGACTTAATCCGTGTGAACGTAAAGTAAAGAGATGTGGAATGGCAAGGCGAGCGGTATCGGTGGCTGCCGAAATCATTGAGTTATTGGGGGTAACTGTTTCAGGTACCTGGGCCATCATGTGGAGAGGACTGGACGGGTAGAAACTGAGGTGTAATCTTGAGTGATGGACTGTGCAGCTGTTCTTTATAACTCAGCAGCCAAAGCGACTTTCGAACCCCTTTCGATCGTCACTTCTATCAAATCCCTGAACGAGCTTCCGCTTCTTCTTTGGCAAGAAAAACTCACTACAATACTATTTGAAGACTAGGAGCCTTATCAACCACCCTTTGCTCAATCACCTCCAGAACCTATCCGAAAAACGCCTCTGCGGCCAAGAGAGATATGCGCCCGCCGTTCCCCGTACACATGGACGTCTCACTGAACGAGCTAGATATCACTCGCAAAGCTTTTATGCCTTCATTCTCTTACCGAATTCTTCGGATCAGCACACCTACTTGGATGATAAACCAACCTCCGGTTAACCTAGATTCATGTGCATAAATACTCTCTCACCTAATCCACCCTATGTATACTGACAAAAAAAATCGAGGAACAATATCTAAAATTTTGTCATATTTCCACTGACGGCTCCTGAACCGTCGACGGAGTGAGAACTGCTGCTGAAGGCGAGGCAACCTCACGTTAGATTACTCTTCAACAAAAAATGCTAAACGCACTCGAATTGACTACTTTAATATAAAATAAACCGTGTACCCGAACACGTGCGAGACGCCAAGGGCGGGAAAGCCCATCAGAGTCGCGTCAGAACTCGTTCACAATTATTTTTTAACTCACGTCTACAAGCTCTTTCCTCCCTAGAACATGTTTCACATCATTCATCCACCCAAATTTCGGGCTTCCTCTAGGCTTACGTCCACACACCTCTACTTTCATGACCCTTTTCACCAAGCTCCCATCGCCCATCTTCACCATGTGTCCGAACCACCTCAGCACAAGTGAATCTAGTCTGTTCTACAGCTTCATTACCGTCTCCTTCTATTTCGAACAAAGTCGGTACGAAACACGTCTGTACGACAAATACAACACGACCTCTACAATGTCCGAGACAGGCAAAGCGGCCGAGTTCCGCTAGATCCCGGGTTACACGGGAATAATGTTGCGCTCGCACATTCCCTAGCATGGAGGCGAGAGCGGAAGATGAAAAAGGGTTGAATGTTTTCGAGATGAAATGTTCAAGAGGCATGGCCAGAGTGACTGAGAGGTAGGATCAATTACGACGTTATTGGCTTAGTACAGGGAAGGTGAGGAAGTATGCTGGAAGAGTAGATTCACGTTTCCTGAGATGGTTCGGGTGCATGGTGTGGATGGATGATGGTAGATTGATGAAAAGGATGATGGAAGCGAAGGTGAGTGGACCCAGGACTAGAGGTAGACCGAAGTTAGGGTAGATGAATGGCGTGAAACAAGCGTTAGGGAGGAGAGATGTAAATGTAGAGGTAGCTAGAGAGCGTGCAATGGATAGACGTGTGTGGAGAATGGTTGTGATTTATGAGTTTTGACGCTGCCCTGATGAGCTTCCTCGTCCTTTGCTACGCTTTCAGGAACAAGATGATCACGAGTTGGAAAGGTTCCAATTACCATAACGCAGCAAAGTAAAACATTTAAAGCTGTCCGGCCCTGAAACTGACACTGATCTTGGACCTAACTCCATTTCAGAAGTGTGTTGCAGGGTTTCTTGGATGGACCCTTTAGGGCCAAAGGGGCAAGTTTGTTTGCGTGCGAGTGCATGAGATTAGTGTACGGTGTGCCCTGCTGTCGGCCACCCTCCGTTCTGGGGGATTCGGCCTACTGACCGTATCTGTAAGGTCTAAATTGAGCATTGAAATTTCCAAAAATGATATAAGACGATTGTCATCACTTATAGCAAGCACATTATAGATTAAGGGCAATTCAACGCCAAAGTGGTCTAGTGCCAGTACTAGACATAAGCTGTAAATGGCACTGGCTGAACCACTCTGCAGCCCACTCCTTCAAATTGTAGTCTTTGGCAATGTGTTCAGTATTGATTCAACGGCGTGGTAAACGAGCAGCAATTATTACGATGAAAACACTCTATACAAGAGAACAATTTTTGAAGACTAATGCACTTCTCCCTGTGTTGCAGGTCGTTGCCGAGTCACTACAATAAATGCAGCGGAAGCTACAAGAAATACAACACAAGCAGGCGCAGCGAGTCGGGGCAGCCTCTCAACTATCAGTTATGCTAAAGACGCCTAAGAGTAGGTCCTGAGGTCAAGAAATAGTACACGAGAAAGCCGATAAATTCGAGGAGATCGTTCTTTTTGATCGAGTGTTAGCCCTGTCCGGTAGTAGAGAAATCTTTCAGAAAACCTTGCTCCCCAGTCCGAGCTATTCGAACTAACCTGAGAAAAAAAGAAACTGATAGCCTGCTCTGATGTGATAGAGGTCCTAAAAGTAAAAATAACTGGGAATCCTTTCCATTATTGAAATCGTGAAGCTGCCAAGACCGGAACTAGGAACATTCTCCATGGCTTTACCAAATCCAAATGTCGCTCAAACCGACGAGCCTTTTCCTAATAGTGATGTACGACAACTGTCTGCATGGAATCACTTACTGAATGGATCTCCAGGCCTGGAAGGTATCGTTACTCTGTTCAAACGAACCTCTGTCTCGGTCGACTCTGAAGCGGGCGCAGACCTGACACAACTGGCTGCCGTTGCCTGCAGCCAGGCTGCTGTGTTGGGCTGGAAGACGCTGCGCGGAGTCGTCTGGGACAAGGCATGGCTATCGCCAGGGGACGGTGCTGTGTCAAGCCTTTTGAGTCGTCTTCCGAGACAGGGATGGATCGTGGATTTGGTTTTAGACGTGACTTGGAACTTTAGAGAAGATTTGCTATGCAAGGATTACTTCAGATTCCTGTGGAGGGAAGTGCGTTATCCGTACAATAAGGAGACAAAAAATGAATGGTTCACAGCAGTGGTAACTCGACCAGAAGAAGTTGATGGAAAGAACACCAATAAAAAGTACGAGATTAAAGCTCTGAACAGCACTGACAAGGACACGACTGAACTGTCAGTGCAAGAAAAAAATTACCTTGAACTGGACAGCGAAGCTGGATATTGGTTCCATGGCACCAGCCACGAGTCAGTCGTGAATATTCTGGAGGAGGGAATCAAACTGAAAGAGGGCATGCCGAGGCAAGATTTTTCTGATGAGTTTGGTTTTTACATGTCCCCAAAATTCACACGTGCAAAACAATGGGCCATTGGAACAAAAATTCGAGCGGCAGTTATAGTGTTCAACGTTGGTAAGCTACTTGAAGACCAAACCCTCCGAAGGTTGGACTTGACGGATCGCGGTGAAGCTGGGGACTGGAGAACGGTGGTGAAGTATAACAGGTGTGGAAGTAGGCCTGCTTTTGCTCCATTGTCCGGGAATCTGCGGAAAAAGTTCAACGAGTCCGATTACGTCATTGGGCCCATGAGCGGTGGGCCCCAAACAAGATGCCCATCAACTAGACAAGCTTGCGAAGGATGGTGGCCACAGATAAAACACGGTTGCCCTGATCAGTTGTGTATTAGAAAAGATGGACTAGCTGAAATGTTTGGAAGCCTCAAGGACAAGCGCATCGAAGCGGTGGTTTTCTATGGCGATTGAAACAACAGTCATGTCAACCTGATACACAGAAGAGAGATAATAAATGAGCGCGATACACATACGATATATTACAATACATAAAACATGATACATATATAAACCAAAGTATTGCAGACTTTGGACATCTTAGAAAATCAGTATGAACACGATGCACACTTTAGCAGTGCGATTCGATTACGCTAGGGATGAGGGTAGTAAAAGACCGAAAACTTAAAAAAATCTACATTAGGTGCCAGGGTTGTCCAGATCATCCAGATGCAGGGAGAAGCCAAGGCAAAAGAGGAATGTAGTCAGAAACGACCAGGAGAAAAGTGTAACATACTTCGGAAAGAAGAAGGTCTCGTTTTCAAATGAAAAAGAGCACCAGTGCGAGTATGATAGATACCCCTCCTTCCAAGGAGTGAGTGGTATAGAACATGATGATACATCTGCGCAAGACAATCGATGCTCGAGCTAAGGACGTTAGAAGAAGATTGTCAGAGGAGACCACCATCGATACTACAATCAACGTCTTCAGTTGCGAAGACCACACAAGATTGTACTCAGCACGCTAAGAGGATCGATTGTACCCAGCACACTAAGAGGATCGATTGTACCCAGCACACTATGAGGGTCGATTGTACCCAGCACACTAAGAGGATCAATTGTACCCAGCACACTAAGAGGATCGGTTGTACCCAGCACGCTAAGTGGATCGATTGTACCCAGCACGCTAAGAGGATCGATTGTACCCAGCACACTAAGAGGATCGATTGTACCCAGCACACTAAGAGGATCGATTGTACTCAGAACACTATGAGGATCGATTGTACCCAGCACACTAAGAGGATCGCTTGTACCCAGCACACTAAGAGGATCGCTTGTACCCAGCACACTAAGAGGATCGCTTGTACCC
>SDVV010002447.1:0-23025 GCA_016164225.1 Gammarus roeselii | reverse complement strand
ACAGAGGAATTCGGATTTAATTATTATTAATGATGAGACCATGACTGATCCACGAACGATATCAAATGCTTGCAATAATTACGTCTATTCTATTCCTAATACTCCAAGTGAATCAATTTTTATCAACAACGTCTCCCTAGGACATTATTTAGATAATGTATTCCTGAACAGACAATCTTTAACCCTACCGACCCGAACGAAGTAAAAGTAATCGTTGATGGTTTGAAAAACAGTTGGAGCACTGGCTTGAATGACATCCCAACCAATGGAATTAAAGCCATATCTAGGACTGTTGTAGCTCATTCGACACAACTTAGCAATAAGTGCAATCATGCAGGAATTTTCCCTGATGCACTCATAATCGCTAAAATTAGAGCAATCTACAGAAATAGATGCAAAACTGACAAAAAAAATGATTGCCCAATAGTGGGAAAGTGCAACTTTTATGGATCCTAGCAAAGCTTCCGATTGCGTGAATCATGAGATTTTGGCCGCTAAATTACAGTATTATGGAATTAGTTGAATTGATAAGAGCTGGATAAAAGAAATCTTCTCGATAGAAAACACCGAGTGTGTTGGCATCAACACCATCCATCTGTCAGTAGACGGAATATAGGAGTACAGCAACGGTCGACCCTTGGGCCTTTGCTCTTCCTTATCTATATTAATGACATAGTAAACACTAGTGACTGGTTACACTTTGTACTTTTTGGAGATGATGCTACAGTTTATTCGATCGGTAAAAAAATCTCAATGATACTATATCGAATATGAATAATCAATTTATTCATATTTCAAGCTGGTTAACATCCAAAAAACCGAGACTAAATATTGACAATACGCAGGTCATAATATTTTCCAATAAGAAAATACCCATTCCTAACACACAAGTCGAATTGAAAAGCCATCCGGTTGCATAAATAGCAAAAAAAAGTTTCTCGGTGTAATAGCATGTCTGAGACTTGACTGGAAACATCACATCTCATTTGTTGCTTGAAAATTATTCAAATCGTTTGGCATCCTATACAAATTAATAAAATGTACTGCGAAAAGTCTTCTGTACATCTTTATTAGACGTATTATGTAGACGCGTATGCCTCTACTCACTAAGCCACCCTAAGACCGATCGGTCTAGTCAAAAGCGTGACATCAGAACACTATCACGAGCTGCCTGAAGTGACCACAGGTTGCCTCTCTTTTGCCAATGGATCATTCGTCCACTGTATCACATCATTAACTTTTACGCTGCGTTGTTTGACTCCAAAGCTCTGAATCATTTAATCTACTTTGATAACGATTTTCCTTCAGCAATAATCCTATGCATGATCTTCGTAACAATGCAGATTGGCAAATTCCTCGTAACTCGTCAACACAATTCCAACTATTACAGAGCTGCTAAAACTTGCTATTCGATGGCCATAGATATGAGGATGGGTAGGAGTATAGCTACCTTCAAACGCCATAGATATGAGGCTGGGTAGGAGTATAGCTACCTTCAAACGCCATAGATATGAGGCTGGGTAGGAGTATAGCTACCTTCAAACGCCATAGATATGAGGCTGGGTAGGAGTATAGCTACCTTCAAACGCCATAGATATGAGGCTGGGTAGGAGTATAGCTACCTTCAAACGCCATAGATATGAGGATGGGTAGGAGTATAGCTACCTTCAAACGCCATAGATATGAAGCTGGGTAGAAGTATAGTCACCTTAAACGTAAACAAAAATTATACCTCTCTGAACTGGTACGGGCAGAAATTCTTTAATTGCAATTTACTTCCACTATGCAATTTACCTTGTCAACTATTTATGGTTTATCAGTTTAACTTTATAGATACCTTGATTCTACTTTTTTTCCGTTTTAGATACCTTGATTCTACTTTTTTCCGTTTCATATGCATACATTTCTAATTATCTTGTTCATGTAGATATCAGTTCATTTATTATACCCATTTATTATGACTCATTGCGATGCTTTTTCCGTGTGCATAGGTAACTTGTCATGTTAACTTTGCAGTTAGCTTCAAATTAGTGTCATCGTGTGTCAAACAACGTGTGAGTAATGTAATGAACCTTCTCATGTCAACAATTGGTACCAGCAATTTAAATGTCAGTCGAAACAGTATATTGTCATGATAAAGTTAATGGCAGTGAACATACTTGCTTTGCATATTTTTATTGAAATCAATCGTCCAATGTAACACTTTATGTCTCAACATATTAAAAAGTGTAGAATAAAGAATTTCCTCCAGTATGTCCATCGGTTGGCTGGATGTGGGGGTAAACTTACTCCCCAACCATAGTCATAAGTCAATATTGAGTTCACATAAATCGCATTTATTGTCTTCAGAGCAGCTCACGCTGATGAAAATTTAGTACGTATCATCTGCGTATTCTGAAATTTCTTTATTATGTCAAGTTGTTATCATACATGAATAAATGTTAAATCAGCAAATTCACATAATGTAAATCTAAATTGGCAGGCAGCAACTGACTTCTATGAGTGTGTTTGAAAAGGTTGTTGAATTGTGACGGTAGGCAGGTCAAATTGGAGTGTCATGACGCGGGGTTGGCTTCTCGCCAAGGGGAATATTTGTTCAAACATTCCAATGTTAGCCTTGTTACGAAATTCATGAATACATATTTTCCTGCTTATATGACCTGACACCAAAAGGCCACCAACTCTGGGCGCCCAATATTGCATTGAAGAGACTCAACTGGCTGTGTCGTTTCAAACAAAGATGTTCAGCAATTGCGAATCTTTCCAGGTCGTTTAACGGAGCGAAATAACGTCATTCAGGCTTCAATTTTTTGGGGACAGGGTAGGAAAAATCTCATTTCCAAATTTTTACATTTATGACTGTTTATCAGGGACTAATTTCTGGAAAGTGCGTCTCTTAAATCAATAAATTAAAATTAATGTCTAACAAATTCACTTATGTGCGTATACAAATGGATTGATAATTACTTCTCCAACATTTCTGGATATCCTAGGTACAAATAAGACGCTAGACAGCTGTTACGGAAGATTCCCAGTTGAAACATGCCCTGATGTTAACGGATGACCAGGACACTAGGAGTTACTACATTTTGTTATTAATGGGGAGATTTGGCTTGGTGACTCTTTACACTGCAAATTCAATGTAAAATCGCTAAAAAACGTGGGCAGAAACCGGCGTAGTTGAAATTACTCGAATCAGATAGTTCGGGACACAACAACGAATAGAGGTGGCCACGATAAACCAGCAACGGAGGACATGTCCCTGTACACTAATTGGATAGCGAACCTCACGTTAGTAACAATTCGTCTCCGGCTCATTCTGGCTGACATTTTTTCAGAAATGAAACTAGTTCCAGCAAGTTCAATACAGCGACTGAGAGGATCATCATTACGGCCAGCAACTTTTGATGGGAGAAAGTTTCCTTCAGAGCTGGAGTTCGGGGTGCAGAAACTTATTTTCAGAGATGCTGTTTGTGGAACAGATACTTCCCTTCAGAACTGAATTTCGTGGTTCAGAAACTTTTCTTTAGGGCTGGTGTTTATGGATAAGACACTTCCCTTCAGGGCTGATGTTCAGTGCTCAAACTTCATAAGCTGAGGCCCGACCGAGTGCAGCTCAACTGAACGTATGGATTAAATCCAATCAGTTGATAATTGAAGTGTGTGTGTGTGGGTGTATGTGTGTGGGGAGGGGGTGTTCGGGTGGTGGAGATTTGAATAGAACAAAATTGTCTCTAATTGAGGTTTATTTTCATCCCAGAAATGGTTCCAGCCTCACCCGTCTAGTACACGATGTGAGTCACAGGTGGATGGGACAGAGTTAATGACAGAGTTTATTAAGACGACGAACGCATCCGGAGGCACAAAACGTGTGCAAATACATTATTTTCCTGGAAATAATTCGGTTTCTAAGGACGATAGCAAAATATCGACGTATTGAGGTAAATAAGCCGCAAACCAATTTTGAAAATCAAAAGTAAACAATTTATTCACAGGTGATAAATCAAATTTTGCAATGAGCAATATTACAAGAAAATTGGATAATAGATCAGTGGTATACACTGGGTGAGTGTTCTAGCAAGGTATATTTGATTTAAGAACAACTGCAATGAGATTACTAGAACATATATCGTGTTTATTAAACCACAGTACCATTTTCTTGAACACTTCACCTTTGAATCAAATGTGGATGTTTTATTCCATGGAATTGCACGATTCGTGTATGAGAGATACTTTTGCTTCATGAAGTATTCCTTTGTCGGATCCTAACAGCTGCCCACGTAAACAAATGTCCGGTCTGTGCCCTTGTTGAACGAGGAGGGCGGTTGGGGGGGGGGATAATGCATTCCTCGTTCACTCCTTACGCTTTATTCGAGCACGAGGGCAAATAGAGAATGTCTGTTTGTGCAGTCGCACTTGCAGGATGGCAGGATTTGGAGAAGCTGTGAAGTAGACGCAGGCCTCAGTTGATGTTTTGCCTTGCATTCTTTGCTTGGTGAACCACTAAAGTATTTGGTGCAGAGGTTGACCTTATTTACAGAATAAATTAATATTTCTGAAATAACTGGACAAGCTACATGAACAATGTTTCAGAAATCAATTTTTAACACCTGTAGAAATAACATTGTTTGCGGATATTCTCTTAACAATTCATTCCTCTGTCCATATAATATATATTCATTGAAGATGTAAAAAGTTATAGGCAGGAGATCCACCGATACAGGCAGCCGAAAAGGAAACAGCATCATAGTTCAAGAAGCTGGTCTGGTGCAGAGCTGGAATGACCCCCATGGGTAGAATGCCTTCACACTCCACTTTGATTCAGACAGCCAATCGGACGTGGAAAGGCAATCCCTGATCCGCTAGCTGCGATGAGGGGCCTTAAATCATACATTTCCTCCCACCATGGGCTCGATCCACGGACCTCGTCCATTCCAGACTAATGTTGTGCAACAGCTCCAGACTGAGCTGCTTCAGTTATCGTATTCCGTAGTGCCATTTTTTTATTAAAGTAAGTGCAAGCGCACGATGACATGTGTTCACTATAAAACGGGTTGCATTTCAGTTTGCCTGGAAGGAATAGGCCTGATGTTATAACATCCTTTTCGTTAAGACAACTCTGAAGGGATAATGACCGACAAATTACTCTGTTTTGCAACAGAGCGTCATCCATCATCCGCAAACAGTCTAAGCCAATCACGTCTTGCACCGTCATTCTGTTCAGTCAGCATAAACACAACTTTTTTTCTGTCCCAGTCAATCACGGCTCTCACATTAATTCTGTACATGCCTATCACGGCTCTCACTTTAATTCTGTCCCAGCCAATCACGGCTTTCACCTTTGTTCAGTCCCAGCCAATCACGGCTCTCAACCAAATTCTGTCTCAACCATTCACTGCTAGCTGTTTCAATCTGAATAAAAAACTATAACAAAAAATATTCATACAGAAACGGTATGTTATTCGTGCTGAACAATGCATTTATTCACAATACGTTTTGAAATAAGTTTAATTACAAGTTCAGAACCTGTACCTGAGTAACTTGGGCCCTGTATGAACGGTAGGGAGGCATCTTATTTTTTTAGCGATCATAAGAAGACGACTCTTTCCGAAAATGTTGCAACAAAAGAGCTATCAAGAAAGTTTTAAAGTAAGTACACAATTAATATGTTCTATAGCCTAATGACATAACGTGTTGTCATCTGATATTGGAATCTTCAAGTACCAACCCATCCGAATCATGACGCGAAACAGAAAAATAACTGAGTATATCTCAAGTTCACATTGAAAATGCGCTAGAGCCTGATGAAATAATATTGCGATCAGACATTAAACAAATTTGTAAGGCAATCGGTTAAATATTTGACTAGTATGTTTGGTAGCAAAGGTTGTAATGTGAGGTGTGGGTCCATGCGAGTAACAGAGCCACTACCATACATGCCTGTGTCATCCGGATCGGGCATATTTGAAGTGACGATGTGCGAGGAGATCCCTGCCGTTACGTGGCCTAGAATTACTCACTTTACGGAAGTACGGAAGCGATATAAACGAATTATATTATATATTTAACTATCGGGGCAAAAAAAAACTGAAAAAAAATGTTGGGCTATAAGGAGAGTGCGGAAATGGTTCAATGGTGTTTCAAAACTAGTTTGTCTTCGATAGTTAAGAGAATTTATGTTCTTTCAGGCCCAGTATAATGCGTATTCAATGGGACGGAACGCGCTGTGGTGAGATCACAGGATTTGACAATAGTGCAAGCATATTTTGATTGAGAGCTTCCATTAGTTCGAAGACAACATGGAAAAGTCAGGGGAACATGGTGTGTAAAGTTACGTTAGGGTCCTGTTGAGAAAGTTGATAATGTTGATGCTCGACTCAATATAGATTTTCTTCATCAGTTTCATGTCAATCGCCATCAATTGTTTCACATTGAGCCCCTGCCGTCGGTCAAGCAATAGGAGGTTAAATTCTCGCTTGAAAGAAGGTGCGGCAGCGCAGTAATGGAAATCAACCGGTGGATTGTGGAAACATTTTGAACCTGAAAAAGTGAAGGCTTTGACACCAGTCTTCGTACTTCTCAACTCGGTGTCGATATTATGTTTGTTCATCGGTGATCGTTGATGGGCCGTTTTTCGAGTTGAATACACTACACCGTTTGAACATGATAGCTTGTTCTGAGTTTTTAAAACTCGTGTAGCTTCACTAAGCCCAAGTAGTTCATGGATGTACAGCCACCCAAGCTTCGTTCGGATAGACTTCACGTCATCTCTTTTTCTAAAGTTTCCATCATGGGCTACGGCGAAGTTTATGCTACGAAGAATATCTGAGATTAATGTTTTCTTACAATTGTCCCATATGCTAGAACAGTAGTTTAAATGTGAAAAACTCAGACCGTTTATTACAGGGCGTCTAGACTCAACGTCGAGTTTACTAGTGTTTACAAGTGTGGGAAGACAACCACATGCCTATTGGCCCAAACTAGGTAGCCTTTTGATAGCAAGATAGCAAGTTCTGAAGTAACACGTGTAAGAGAGGTTCATGTGCCATTTCTGTTTTTATAACATCAAGAAAGGGAACGGTTAAGCTATTTATAGTCGATTTCTGTAGAGGAAATTGCGCGTGATGTCGAGTGAGAAACGTTTCCCAACGATTTTGTATCCATTGTTCCTAGCCACTTCGTTCGTATCTAGAGTAAAAATGCTCACTCGGTCGACGCTTTTCTGACCCCTCATAATCTTCCATACTTCAATCATGTCGCCTCTGACTTTACGTTTCTCTAGCGAATAAAGATTGAGTTCACGTAGCCTGTCTTTATACGATTTATCCCGCAGCGAAGGGATGAGTTTAGCACTGCGTTGAACCTTCTCTAATTTAATAACGTCTTTTCTAAGATACGTAGACCAAAATTGAACGGAATACTCAAGATGCGGTCTAACAAATGCGTTGTTTAACTTGATCATACTGTTTTTGCTTTTGTATGAGATAGTGCGGGATATTATACCTAGCATTTTGTTGCCTTTCTTGGCAGCATCGTTACATTGCTTGCTACTTTTTAAGTCGTTACGTAGGATGACACCTAAATTTCTCTCTTCGGTGACAGGAATGGTTTTCTTTCCGGACATTGAATATTCCTGTTTGAGGTTATGAGGACCTATGTGCATAACACTATATTTGTCTACATTAAATTTCATTTGCCACTTTTCTGACCAATCAACAATTTTGTTCAAGTCTAGTTGGATCTGCTGACAATTTAGTTCAGTTTGTACTCTTTCTTCTATCCTAGTGTCGTCTGCAAACTTGATAATGTTTGAGAGTATGTTGCTATCGAGATCGGTAATGAATATTGTAAAGAGAACTGGACCAAACACGGATCCTTGAGGCACGCCGCTTGTGATGTTACCCCAGGGGGCGAAAGCTCCGTTAAGTACAACTCGCTGCCGTCTGTCCGTAAGCCAGCATTTTATCCAGTTGTTAATCTCGCCTCGAATACCGATGCTGTGCAATTTACTAACTAGGCGCTTAGGGGTAACTTTATCAAATGCCCTTTGGAAGTCCAGTTAAATGATATCGATTGGAGACTTTGTGTCGTGGATTTCTATTATATTCTTGAAAAAAGTAGCAGGTTCTTAAGACAGGAACTGTTGTGCTCAAAGCCATGCTGCGAGTAACCAATCAGTTTGTTTGATTGTAAAAATCATGTGATATTAAACGTTATCAAACTTTTCATCAATTTGCCAATGACTGAGGTGATACTAATTGGACGGTAATTGCCGGGACTCTTTTTGTCCCTATTTAAAAAAATGGGTAGCATTGGCTTCTTTCAATTTAGAGGGGCAGGCACCATTTGTGAGGGATTGGGTGAAAATGTTTGATAAATGTTAAGCGATTTCGTTTCTAGTGTCTTTTAGAATTCCGGGATGAACTTGGTCTGGACCTGGAGATTACGCGACTTTCAATTATCTATATATTTTATAACTTCGGCGGGTAAAAAGTTCCCTGCTTAGGGCTTCAATTTGTCTTTCCGCAATGAAATCCTCAGGATTAGGATTATCCTGATTTCTGACGTAAAACCAGAACAAAAGTATTCATCAAGTAGGACACTCATTGTGGTGTCGTTTGTTTCTAGTTCACCGACATCGTTCTCGAGAGGACCGATTACAGATCTTGATTTTTTTTTCTCGAATATAACTAAAAAATTGTTTCATGTTTGTTATGGCATTAGTCGCAATTTCATTTTCATAATCCTTCTCCTTACGTTTCTAGACTCTCTTTGGATCTTCTCTGCTGATTTTGTATTCATTATTTGCTATGTCGTCGTGTTGATGTTTTTATTTTAGCGAGTGCTCTGCTTTCTTTTGTGACTGAAGAAGCTGCTATTCTCATTTCCATTACTTAGGCTGATTGGCTGCTGTTCGCCTAGTTTTGGCGCGGGATATGCTCATATTCGATATTTTTAAGTGGAGTCAAGATATTGATAAGCGATTAATTTACATCTTGTCCGAGGGTTATATTTGCTGACGCTATTGACTCTCTTAAGCCATCAAAATTAGTTAATCTAAAGTTTGCGACTTTTCGCAGTTTGTTGACGTTTCAACTCGACATCTATCAAAAACCTCATAGAGTTGTGGTCACTGGTTCCCAGTGGTTCGCCCTTCTCGACGTTCGTGACATGAGAGTCGCTTGCACAAAATAGAAGATCAAGAATATTGCTACCTCTTGTAGGTGTCTTACACTTTTGGGTCATGAACTTATCGTCTGCAAAATCAATCAGACGTTGGCCAGTGGCAGTGCATTCATTAGTTTCGAAATCAAAGTCGGATATATTGAAGTCTCCAAGCACTATACTGTGTTGTGTTGTGACGACATCGATGAAGATGTTGTAAAGGTCGATGTCATCTGCAACCTTGCTGTTTGGGGGTCGATTGACGAGGGTGATTTGAGAGTTTATATGTTTACCGACTACTTATATTGATACTATGTCGTGTCTGCTGTTTGGCATAGTGACTTCTAATATTTGCAGTGTTTTTTACGAGAAACAGCACTCCTCCGCCCTCTCGGCCTTGTCTCTCTTTGTGAAATAGTGAGTAACCGGGGAGAGTAAATTTGCCTGAATAATGCCTGGTGCTCAGTTTCATCCACGATTCTGTGATTGCTATTATATCGATACATTCATTCATAGCATAGATACCTAGTTCGTAGATTCTATCCCGGAGACTTCTATCGTTCACATAGTAATATTTGAGAGTATCGTTAGTCCCATTACCTTGATTTTCTTGACTTAAATCTTCTTCTGCTATGAGGCCTTGTGTCGGAGCCAAGACTTTTGCTTTCGGTTACTCGGGCTGTACGAGCGGAGCGGCGACTATTGCCGCTTATTCGGACTGGACTGATGACAGGAACTTTCTTGCTAGGACCTGCGGTGATGTTTTGATGAGCTCTTGTATTTGTTGAGTATCTATTGTTGAAACGGGTGGAGGCCGTTGGGTTATCTTGTCGGGTACTGATGGCGGAGTTTAGGGTATGATATATAGTACGTTTTTTGACTTATTTACGGTGACAAGACCAACGCCTATGTTTTTAAGAATGTTTTCGATAGCTTAAAGTCCATACGTTTCTATGCGGGCCTTGTTGGTGCTTCTATTAAAGTTATAGTACCTTGGGTCGATCATCGTTTCCCAATGATCAGAGAAAGGGATTTTCTGTGCTCTGCAGAAAGTTGCTATGCGATTGTTAAGAAAGATCATCTTGCTTAACTTGTATCGGCTTTGGTTCGGTTAGGGCAGAATGCCAGTGACGTGTATGTTCTCGTGTGATTCTTTGACATTTTTTAGCATGGTTTTGTACCTTTTCAATATAGATTCTGTATGTGACACGTCTTCAGCTCTGACTTGAATTATAATTCGTTTGGAAGGAGGTATCTCTTCCTTCACGATGATGCCCTCAATTTCGTCGATTTTTGATTCAGTTTGGCCGAGTATTTTTAGTTGAATCTTTTCTTTCATTTAAGTTGTTTCTTCGTTCGACTAGGAAACGTAAGTGTACCATTTCGCTTGGGAAAAAACTTATCAAAATGATTTCCGAAGGTCATTTTGGGATCAAGACTAACTCCCAGACTTTTGACGGTTATGAAGATGGATTTTTGCCGCTATACAACCAACAATAAAATTCTCGGATACTTTTCGTGTATTTGCTTCGGATCCCAGGATAATACCATGTGTGTTAACCCTGCGTGTTAACCCTGAGTATTAACCCTTTGTGTAAATCCCGTGTGTTAACTGTGTGTTATGTGTATTCACTTCAATTTTCTTTTGTCTTTCAGTCCCATTCAGTTAATGTTTTCATATTTACTCTATAAATCTCAGCTAAGGAAGTATTTCCAAATTTTGGACGTAGTTAATAATTTATTTCGTGTGAACCTCTGCAACAGTTTTATCTACAGATGATTCTACTAGTAATTATTTTCCAAGTTTACCTTTTTTTGGAGCTGAATTTGACCCTCAATAAAGGAGATGCCATCCACCGAAGGGTGAATGTCTCCCCCGTGATGAATCTCTGCATTCGACCTTTGTGAAAAGACTTGTCGTCGTCCGAGGTGAGAAAGGCTCTCACACAATGAGCAGCTGCATTCGACCACTATGAAGGAATATGCATTCCACCGGAAGTTAAATGTCGTTTACATAATGAATCACAGCATTTCACCGAAGGGTGAATTTCTATCGATTAATGAATCACATTCTAATGTGTTAAGGAAAAGCAAAAAAAGGAGTGGCAATATTTTGTGACCAAAGGCCATCTACATGTTCCATTACTTTGGGAAAATGTTATAAGAGAATCGTATATTTGATTTAATTTAGTTACTGTACCAAACAGAAATGAATAAGACCCTCAACCAACGGATATGCTTTTATGCCGTGTCTTGTGTGAAATCAATTGATACTAATCCGTATCATGTATACCACGCAATTCCGTACAGAAGATGAATGGGTTTTGTACCTTCTATCAGCTTTGTTCACAACCCTCAGCTGTTTTTTCTCTAAACATTCAATTGAAATAATTTTCTCGATATGGAAACACTTAAAATAAAATAAAATCTGTTCATTAGGCTTCACGAACTCATGAATCATTAGAGAATAATTATCGACATCGAAGTAATGACCAGTAAAACATTATCAAAAACACATGTTTAAGCCATTACAAACGAGAGCTAATTAGCACTCTCTCACTCGTACTCATTTCTCCATGTAACGGTGGAGAAAATAGATACTTTCTATCCAGCACTGATTCCATTTTGCATAAAAGCAAATCACTTAATGTCTGCTTGGCTTGCGAGAAGGAAAGGTTGGCAGCAAGTAGCATGGGAACAAGAGAGGATGGAAGCATGTTGCATGTGAACATGAGCGGCCGGCAGCACGTAGCATAGAAACATGGGAAGTGGCAGAATGTTGCATGTGAAAGAGTGGCTGAAGCCTGTTGCATGCGATGAAAGGAGGTTGGCAGCATAATATACGTGATCAAGAAAGTGTTCAGCATGTTGCATGTGATCAGGGGAGATTGACAGTATGTTGCTTGAAATTAGGGGAGCGTGGAACATGCTGCACTTGATAAAGGCAATGCGCAGCATGTTGCATGGAACCAGGAAGGACGTCATCATGTTGCATGAAACTAGGGAGGACGGCAGCATGTTGCATGGAACAAAGGTAGACGGCAGTATGTTGCATGGAACTAGGAAGGATGGCAGCATGTCGCATGGAACTAGGGAGCACGGCAGCATGTTGCATGGAACTAGGGAAAACGGCAGCATGTTGCATGGAACTAGGGAGGACGGCAGCATGTTGCATGGAACGAAGGAGGGTGGCAGAATGTTGCATGTGATCAAGTCAGGGCGGCATCATGCTGCATGTGATCAAGGGAGAGCAGCAGCACGATGCATTGAATAAGGGACGCCGGCAGCATGTTGCGTGAGATAAGGGAGAGCGGCCACATTTTGCATGTGATCAAGGCATGGCAGTAGCATGCTGCATGGGATCAAGGCAGGGTGGTATCATGTTGCATGTGATCAAGGGAGGGCCACATCACGTTGCATGGAACACATGAGGGGGCAGCATGTTGCAACCGATCAAGGTAGGTTGACAGCATGTTGCATGGGATCATGAGTGGGTAGCACTATGTTGCATGTGATCATGGCAGGGCAACATCATGTTGCATGTGATCAATGGATGTTGGTAGCGAATTACATGTGATCAAAAGAGAGCAGCACTATGTGGCATGGGATAAGAGAGGGCGATATCATGTGATATGTGATCAAGGGAGGGTGGCAGCATGTTGCATGTGATCAAGGGAGGGTGGCAGCATGTTGCATGCAACCAAGGGAGGGTGGCATCATGTTGCATGCGACCAAAGGAGGGTGGAAGCATGTTGCATGCGACAAAGGGAGGGTGTCAGCATGTTGCATGCGATCAAGGGAGGGTGGCAGCGTGTTGCATGCGATCAAGGGAGGGTGGCAGCATGTTGCATGCGATCAAGGGAGGGCGGCAGCATGTTGCATGCGATCAAGGAAGGGTGACAGCATGTTGCATGTGATCAATGGAGGGTGGCAGCATGTTGCATGCGACCAAGGGAGAGTGGCAGCATGTTGCATGTGATCAAGGGAGGGTGGCAGCATGTTGCATGCAATCAAGGGAGGGTGGCAACGTATTGCATGCAATCATGGGAGGGTGGCAGCATGTTGTACCCGATCATGGGAGTGCGGCAGCTCATTGCCTGTTGTCAAGGGTGGGCAGCAGCATGTTGCTTGTGGTCAAGGGAAAGGGTAGCAGCACGCTGCAGCCCTCAATTAGTAGCCTGCAACCTGCTGCGTCGCTCACCCTTGTTCACATACAACATGCGCGATCATGGAAGTGCGGCGGCATGTTGCACGTGAACAAAGAATGGCAGCAGTATAGTGATCGTGAGCAAGAAAGAGCAGCAGCCACGTTGTCACTGGTCAAGGTAGGGCTGTAGGAGATTGCATTTGATCATGGGAGGTTGGCGACACATAGAATGTGAACAAGTAAGGACGGCAGCATTCATCAGAGAAGTGCGGCAACACGTTGCATGTGAACAAGGTGGGCGGCGCAGCATGTTGCATTTAATCAAGGGAGGACGGCAGCATGTTGCATGCGATCAAGGTGGGTGGCGCAGCATGTTGCAGTTAATCAAGGGAGGGCGGCAGCATGTTGCACGTGATCAAGGTGGGCGGCGTAGCATGTTGCATTTAATCAAGGGAGGGCGGCAGCCTGTTGCATGCTAACAAGGGATAGCGGTGCAGCATGCTGTCTGTAATCAAGCGAGAGTAGCAGCATGTTGCATGCTAACAAGGGTTAGCGACGCAACATGTTGCCTGTAATCAAGGAAGAGTGGCAGCATGTTGTCTGTAATCAAGGAAGATTGGCATCATGTTGTCTGTAATCGAGGAAGATTGGCAGCATGTTGTCTGTAATCGAGGAAGAGTGGCAGCATGTTGTCTGCAATCAAGGAAGAGTGACAGCATGTTGTCTGTAATCGAGGAAGATTGGCAGCATGTTGTCTGTAATCAAGGAAAAGTGGCAGCATATTGTCTGTAATCAAGGAAGATTGACAGCATGTTGTCTGTAATCAATGAAGATTGGCAGCATGTTGTCTGTAATCAACGAAGAGTGGCAGCGTGTTGTCTGTAATGGAGGAAGCATGGCAGCATGTTGTCTGTAAGCAAGGAAGATTGGCAGCACTTTGTCGGTAATCAAGGAAGAGTGGCAGCATGTTGTCTGCAATCGAGGAAGCGTGGCAGCATGTTATCTGTAATCAAGGAAGAGTGGCAGCATGCTGTCTGTAATCAAGGAAGATTGGCAGCATGTTGTCTGTAATCAAGGGAGAGTGGCAGCATGTTGTCTGTAATGGAGGAAGATTGGCAGCACGTTGTCTGTAATTAAGGAAGAGTGACAGCATGTTGTCTGTTATCAAGGAAGATTGGCAGCATGTTGACTGAAATCAAGGAAGAGTGGCAGCATGTTGTCTGTTATCAAGGAAGATTGGCAGCATGTTGACTGAAATCAAGGAAGAGTGACAGCATGTTGTCTGTTATCAAGGAAGATTGGCAACATGTTGACTGAAATCAAGGAAGGGTGGCAGCATGTTGTCTGTAATCAAGGAAGAGTGGCAGCATGTTGTCTGTTATCAAGGAAGATTGGCAGCATGTTGTCTATAATCAAGGAAGAGTGGCAGCATGTTGTCTGTAATCGAGGAAGGGTGGCAGCATGTTGTCTGTTATCAAGGAAGATTGGCAGCGTGTTGTCTGTAATCAAGGAAGAGTGGCAGCATGTTGTTTGTAATCAAGGAAGATTGACAGCATGTTGTCTGTAATCAAGGAAGAGTGGCAGCATGTTGTCTGTAATCGAGGAAGGGTGGCAGCATGTTGTCTGTAACCGAGGAAGAGTGGCAGCATGTTGTCTGTAATCGAGGAAGGGTGGCAGCATGTTGTCTGTAATTGAGGAAGGGTGGCAGCATGTTGTCTGTAACCGAGGAAGAGTGGCAGCATGTTGTCTGTAATCGAGGAAGGGTGGCAGCATGTTGTCTGTAATCGAGGAAGAGTGGCAGCATGTTGTCTGTAACCGAGGAAGAGTGGCAGCATGTTGTCTGTAATCAAGGAAGAGTGGCAGCATGTTGTCTGTAATTGAGGAAGGGTGGCAGCATGTTGTCTGGGAGCAATTTGCAGTAGCGATTAATGGACGAAGTTAATAATGAAGATGTGAGGGATTACAGAGCCAAGTACAGGCTGAACTTGCTGCTTGAGGCGAACTTAATAACAAGTTGTAACACTCGACTAGTTGGCATTATGTTGATGGGTTCAAATGGCCCAAATACATGAAAAAAAGTGTCGCGTACATTGATCGGAGAGTATTTCGCTTTACTAATCGTAATTCATGCTATAATTTGTCTGCATACTAGCTTACTAATATAGTTAGACTGTATTCTAGCTGTCTTATATGGTTGACTTCATACTATAGCTATCGAATATAGTTAGATTGCATACAAGCTATTTAATATAGTTGGACTACATGCTAGCTGTATAACATACTTAGACTGAATACTAGCTGTCTTATATCGTTAGACTGCTCACTTGCTATCCAATGCAGTTAGACTGCAAAGGAAATGTCTAACATAGTTTGACTTCTTACTAGTTGTCTAATATAGTTAGACTGCGCAATAGCTGTCGAATATGGTTAGACTGCATACAACTTGCTAATCATCATTGCGAGGTCATCATATTGTTAGCACTAGGGTGTACTATATGTTCTTCAGTATTCATCAGAGATGCCCTTCTCATACACATATTCATCAGCCATTCATATTGAGCTGTTCGACTGGAAAACTTCGTCATGTCGGTCATAAAAAGTCATAGATTAATAACATCGTCAAACGGCCGAGGTGGAACTTTTACGCCAAAATAATGTTGTCGAAATAACCGTGGAGAGGACATTTGCGATCAAAGACGCATGCTGATTGCCGGCGGCCGGAGGAATATTGGCCGGCTATTTTACGGTCTCAACTGGCACTGTTCAAACAGGGTCCTGGGCCCCAGGGCGAGCAGGGGGAATGACTGGAAATTATTACGAGAGTTGATGAGTCATCCCCTGCCTACACCGAATATCTGTGTTGTTTGTTTGTGAGTCATTTTTCGGAGTCACATCCAAACTTGAAGTCAAATCTAGTCTCAAAAGAATAACAGACTTCTCGAGTGAACCAATTTTAATAGAGTAACATTATTCAAGTGTAAGCTCACCCGATGTACCAACACTGAATTACTTTGAAGATTGGTTGTAGTGGTCACATCATTATCAAATATGGAGTCACTGAATGCAATACATGCGATTACAAGTGCCGGTGAAATCTAACACCAGCTGCGTTCTTTGCTTACCATGTCTGTTTCTATTCTGCATGGCTATTGATGGCTGAGCTCAAAGCATCTACGTGTGGAATGTCTGTGTTTTAATAGACAAAAGCAAATTCACCGAGTAACATCTTTCATAGTCAGAGAAAGATTGATCCTAACGAACAGATGCCCCCGTTAGATATTAAGATCCATCAACGGAAAGGGGTTTCTTGAAACACATAGATCGAAAAACAACACCCAGCTAAATTGATAAAAATTCAGCCTAAATTAAATAGGATCGTGATGTTAACATACAGCTGTTGCGGGCCCAATATCCAGCCAAAAATAACAGCTGTTGTTGGGCCTATACCCAGCCAACAATAACCAAAGTTGTGGGCCAGATATCCAACCAACAATAACAGATTTTTTGGTCCCGGTTACCAACCAACAATAACAGCTGTTGTAGGCCCGTTACCCAGCAAACAATAGCAGCAGTTGAGCACCCGATGTCCGGCCAGCAATAAGAGTCTTTGTTGGCTATCTGCGTATACCCAGCTAGCAATGACCGCTCCTCTGTGCCCGATACTAATCTATCTACAACCGCTGTCTGGGCCCGACACCCGGCCAACAATGAAAGCTGTTGTGAGCCCGTTACCCAGCCTACATAAAAAACGGCTGCTGTTGGTTCGATAACCCGTCAACATTAAGAGGGCTTGTGTGTAAGATGTCCTGCCATCATTAACAGCTTTTATGGTTTTGATACCCAGTCAACAATAACAGTTTTTGTGGTTCCGATACCCAGTCAACAATAACAGCGGTTTTGTGCCTGATACCCAGCCAACAATGGAAGCTATTGTTGCATGATACCCAGCCAACTATAACAGCTGTTGTAGGCCCCATACCCAGGCAACAGTTACAACTTTTGTGGTCCCGATAACCAGCCAACAATGGCGGCTGTTTGTGAGCACGATATCCATCCAATAATAACAGCTGTTGTCCGTCAGATTCTTAAACAGCAATAAAAACTTTTGGTCTCGTTGCCCAATTAACAACAACAACTGTTGTAGGCCTGCCACCAAGCGAATAGTGAAAGCTATTATGGCCCGATACCCAGCCAACTATAACGGATGTTTAAGGTACACTACCAAGCCAATAATAGCAGATTCTGTGGGTCCGATACTTAGTTATCAATAGCAGCTGTTCTGGGCCCGATACTCAGCCAATAATAACACATGATGTAGTTCCGATACCCAGCAAACAATAACAGATTTTGACGGCCCGACAATCAACTAAAAATAACAGCGGTTGTGGGTCCGTTACCCTGATAACAATAACCGGTCTTGATGGCCTGATACCCAGCCAACAATTATCGCTGTAGTTGGCCCAATACCAAGCTAAAAAACAGCTGATGTGGGCCCGAAGGACAGGCAACAATAACAGCTGTTGTGGGAACGAGCCCCAGCCAATAATAACACCTGATGTGGTTGGGTTACTCAGCTATCAATAACACCTATTGTAGTCCCCATACTCAGTCAACAATAACAGATGTTCTAGGTCCAATAACCAGCCAATAATAACAGCTGTAGTGGGCCCGATACCCACAACAGCTGGCTGACCCGGTACCCTCCCGGGCAATTGGAGAAGAAGTGCTGCAGTCATCTACTCCTCTTCAGAAAGGACCCCTTTTAGACCGGCTCTGTTCTTTCTGGGGGATGACGAGGTTGTCCGAACTTTTGAGTTCATTGTCTGGTGCCTTGATGATGCCACCGTTGAAGACACACCAGAGAAGAAGGTATTGCAGGACGTTCACCGCTTGATTATTCTGTTGGAAGCCATTTCGTTGGAGGGTAACGATAAAAAGTGTGAACTAATTATTCTGGACTACTCACCGCATGAGTTGGACCATACAGAAAGGGGCTTCAGATTAGGGCTACTTGATGTTAGAGTGGTTCCGATTAGCCAGTGTACTCTGCTGGGAACACCACTTTGCGGAGTAGGTATACCCGGTGCTTTGAGAAGCAAGCAAGGTGACTTGGAACGAATGATCACGCGATTGGAGTAGATCGACTGTCATCAGACATGCACTGATGAATAACTTTTTTCTTTATTCATAAATTGGAGTATGTAGTCGGGTCGTCGCCGTCTATCAACTTGGCGAGTATCTGAACAGTTTCGATTTAGTGTTGAGGGATGCCGTCATTAGGGTGATGACAGATCTTAGAACCACGTCACTTCGCCAGTTAGTTATGGAGGTCTTGTGTATGAAAGGGCAGAATAAATTGCCCACCCGGCCATCATCTCGTCGATCCATTCTGTGTAAGCCATTCTGTGTTAGAGACTGGGCAAGAAAAAGCACGAAGTATAGTATTTGCCTTTATTGAAGAGCACACTGAACGGTATGCTTGCAGTTGCGGATCAGACGGTGAGAGCACGCCCTTGGCTTCTTCCAGCAGAGAAAGTGACCATTGGATTCACGCAAGTTTGAATGCACGCAAGTCCCGGATGCGGTCTGAGAATGGACGAGTTAGGAATACTTGAACTATCATATAGGTGCAACGCCTGATGTGGTCTGAGAATGTACGAGTTAGGACTACTTGGACTATCATGTAGGTAGGTACAATGCCGGATGCGGTCTGAGAATGGACGAGTTAGAACTATTTGGACTATCGTGTAGGTGCAATGCCGGATGCGATCTGAGAATGGACGGGTTAGGACAACTTGGACTATCATGTAAGTTCAATGCCGGGTGTGGTCAGAGAATGGACGAGTTAGGACTCTTTGGACTATCATGTAGGTATAATGCCGGATGCGGTCTGAGAATGGACGAGCTAAGACTACTTGGACTATCATGTAGGTACAATGCCGGATGCGGTCTGAGAATGTACGAGTTAGAACTAAATGGACTATCATGTAAATGCAATGCCGTATGCGGTCTGAGAATGACAAGTTAGGACTACTTGGACTATCATGTAGGTGCAATGCCGAATGCGGTCTGAGAATGGACGAGTTAGAACTACTTGGACTATCATGCAGGTGCAATGCCGGATGCGGTCTGAGAATGGACGAGGTAGGGCTACTAGAACTATCATGTAGGTACCATGCCGGATGTGGTCTGAGAATGGACGAGTTGGGACTACTTGGACTATCATGTATGTGCAATGCCGGATGTGGTCTGAGAATGGACGAGTTTGGACTACTTGGACTATCATATAGGTACAATTCCGGATGCGGTCTGTGAATGAAGGAGTTAGGACTACATGGACTATCATGTAGGAGCAATGCAATGCCGGATGCGGTCTGAGAATGGACGAGTTAGGACTACTTGGACTATCATGTAGTTGCAATGCCGGATGCGGTCTGAGAATGGATGAGTTAGGACTACTTGGACTATCATGTAGGTGCAGTGCCAGATGCGGTCTGAGAATGGACGAGTTAGGACTACTTGGACTATCATGTAGGTACAAAGCCGGATGCGGTCTGAGAATGGTCGAGTTAGGACTTCTTTGACTATCATGTAGGTGCAATGCCGGATGTGGTCTGAGAATGGACGAGTTAGAACTACTTGGACTATCGTGTAGGTGCAATGCCGGATGCGATCTGAGAATACACGGGTTAGGACAACTTGGACTATCATGTAAGTTCAATGCCGGGTGTGGTCTGAGAATGGACGAGTTAGAACTACTTGGACTATCATGCAGGTGCAATGCCGGATGCGGTCTGAGAATGGACGAGGTAGGGCTACTAGAACTATCATGTAGGTACCATGCCGGATGGGGTCTGAGAATGGACGAGTTGGGACTACTTGGACTATCATGTATGTGCAATGCCGGATGTGGTCTGAAAATGGACGAGTTAGGACTACTTGGACTATCATATAGGTACAATTCCGGATGCGGTCTGTGAATAAAGAAGTTAGGACTACATGGACTATCATGTAGGAGCAATGCAATGCCGGATGCGGTCTGAGAATGGACGAGTTAGGACTACTTGGACT
Source organism: Gammarus roeselii (assembly GCA_016164225.1). Lineage (NCBI taxonomy): Eukaryota > Metazoa > Arthropoda > Malacostraca > Amphipoda > Gammaridae > Gammarus > Gammarus roeselii. The sequence continues at coordinate 2,642 of SDVV010002447.1, read as the reverse complement.
ATCATGTAGTTGCAATGCCGGATGCGGTCTGAGAATGGACTAGTAAGGACTACTTGGACTATCATGTAGGTGCAGTGCCAGATGCGGTCTGAGAATGGACGAGTTAGGACTACTAGGACTATCATGTAGGTACCATGCCGGATGTGGTCTGAGAATGGTCAAGTTAGGACTTCTTTGACTATCGTGTAGGTGCAATGCCGGATGCGGTTTGAGATTGGACGAGTTAGGACTACTTGGACTATCATGTAGGTATAATGCCGAATGCGGTCTGAGAATAGGCGAGTTAGGACTACATGGACTATCATGTAGGTGCAATGCCGGATGCGGTCTGTGAATGGACGCGTTAGGACTACATGGATTAGCATGTAGGTGCAATGCAATGCGGGATGCGATTTGAGAATGGACGAGTTAGGACTACATGGACTATCATGTAGGTGCAATGCCGGATGCTCTCTCATTCACTCGTCGCTAAACGACATCGTCAGAAGATCATTGCAGAAAGCGGGAATTCCATCAGTGCCGGATCCTCTGAGTATGAATTCTGTGATGTCAAAGACCCGATGGTATCACGATTTCCACCTTCAAAAATGGTAAGAGTTCATGCATGGGCAGTACTCATGCGGACACTTATGCAGATTCACATTTGATAGGATCTGCCATTTCAGCCTGTCTGCAGCTACAAAGGCAGATGCTTGCAAGCACAGGAAGTCTGGCGCTCTGATGCGGCAGTGATCCAATTTTGGCCCATAGCCTTGAAGACGATAGAGGTGTATGACGAGTCAACTACGATAATTGTTAAGAAGATCGGACGAAGACTGGTGGAGGCAACGGTAGATTTACGAGAATGTCTGTGGTTCCAGCAGCAGCTGGGTTTGGCCATACAGAGAGATAATGCGTTCAGTATCATTTCATATCAGAAGGACTGGAAACAGGGTAGCTCATCCCCTCGGGGTGCTCACATTACTGTTTACGGGAGTTTCTTCTTCCCGAAGGATATTTATTTAACTTGCGATGATGTTTTATCCAACTAATCTTAGTTTTTTGCAGTGTTTGACAGATAAATATAATTGAAAAAAATTCTTGTGTCCTACCATTTATGTTTTTCGCTATTACATATTTTTTTATGATTTCTTTGTATATATTTATACGATCAAACATGAAGTGATGCGGGCTAGAATTCCCATATCATATCGTTTATAAATAATAAAACCTAGTATTAAGGCAGTCAAAATCATCGAGTTTCACTCTACATTTTTAAAGTAACGTTTTCGAGTGATAACAGCTACACTTCCTCCGTTCCTTATACAAATGCATCGCAGAAACCAAGTAAAATACAGTATATTGCCAAAAAAATATTTAAAAAAAACATATCCACTATGTACCTAACCTGATGCACTCAGTTAGGAAGAGGATGCCATGTCCTTTAATGTTGGTCGAAATTAATCAACCAAAATTTTATCTAAAGAAATTAAAATTGGTTTAACTGTTGAGACTATATTTATGAATTATGAATCAGTTTTGACCTATTGTGTGATCATGGCTAACCGCGTGGTCTGCAATATTTCTATTGCTGAGCGTGGGAGCAGGTCTCCAGTACGGACGGACACACCCATGTGCTCAGCAGCAACAGAGGAAATTTTAAGCAGAATGATCACGTGACACCCCTACTAAACAAACTTGGCTGCTTAAACATAAATGAGCGACTAAACCTCAAATTAAGCAATACGAGTTTTAAAAACTAAGAATAAGTTGTCATGTCCGAACGGAGTTGTATTTTTATACCGTTGAACAGCTCGCCCTTGATCAACGCGACACGGAAGAAATCACACCGAATTCAGAAGAACACAGACTGGGGAAAAGGCGTTTGCAGTCTCAGACACAAAAAATATTCAACAATCTACCATCTGACATTACATTTCTGGAAAAAATGCATCACTCTACTGCAGAATAAAAAAAACGGGCAGCTAGGGTGCACCGGACCCTCACAACAGGCGATGCTCCTAACCAGCATCACCCACACCATGGAACCCTTCGCATTGCGTCTCAGGGTTGGGTGCCTTTCGATGGTATCAATCAGCTGTCGCGAAATCTACTATTCACAAAAAGACGCAGTGTCTGAATTCACTTTTTATTTCGTGAAGCTGCCTGGAATATATTTCATGTAAATATGTGTGCTGTCTATTCTACGAAACCAAAGATACCATTCATTCGGTTTCACCCTCGCAGCCACGTTTGCCATAAAGCGACGCAGTGTTGAACTCACTTGTATCTGGATCCTTTATCGGACGCATTTCTGTGTGAATGAGCCGTATGTTTGTTCTGTTTGTCCTCACTTGCAATAATACATGTAGTACCTTAAACTATTGTCCGTACTCTTCTCTTAACGCTGATTGAGCTGTCATGTGCTGGTGTGTTTGCATATGCAGTTAGTACTGAACACTTCGTCATCTGTACATGGACCTTTTTTTTCTTGGTAATGGGGTATATCTTTGCCGAGTACCGACGTGTAAAACTCTGAGAGTCGGATGACACCATTATCAACCAATCACTGTACATTTTCTTCACCATGCACCAACATTAGGTTAGGTCGGTCCCTGCAAGTCAGGACAAACACTCCCTTCAGGATTGATACATTTATATAT
>SDVV010002446.1:0-23028 GCA_016164225.1 Gammarus roeselii | reverse complement strand
GTAACATGGAATGAAGATGGGCCGTGTTTTAATGTACGGTATCACGGGCAAATGTTATAAAGACACTGTAACATGGAATGAAGATGGGCCGTGTTTTAATGTACGGTATCACGGGCAAATGTTATAAAGACACTGTAACATGGAATGAAGATGGACCGTGTTTTAATGTACGGTATCACGGGCAAATGTTATAAGGACACTGTAACATGGAATGAAGATGGGCCGTGTTTTAATGTACGGTATCACGGGCAAATGTTATAAAGACACTGTAACATGGAATGAAGATGGGCCGTATTTTAATGTACGGTATCACGGGCAAATGTTATAAAGACACTGTAACTAAACTCGTACTTGCAAGCCAAATAAAATCATATGCGTCTTTGAATAGAAGTGGTTTATCCCCACAGCACTCAGGCCTTCAGTTTACCCTCAAACAAATTTGATAAAAAAACATTGTAGCGTAATCTCAGAATGGCTATTTTTTGGCCTGCTCTTCCATCAAGCTAAGTTCGTCGTGCAAGCCTAACCCAAGATAACAGGAGCAGTACCGTCCAGATTTGTTTCCCGGCATCATTGTTCTACCCCGTGCGACAAGCAGTGTGTACGAGACGAAGGGTATCACGTGTGTCGCCCGCTGAGCACGCATAGCATGAACTCGCTCCTAGCAGGAGCAATATTCACGGGTGTTGTTGCTGCTGTTCGAAACTCTAGCAATAATGCAGGGGACCACGGCTAGAAGATGACTCGAGGAACGAATTATTAGTCACAGTGATGTCTCACAAGATAGTACACACAACAGTCAAATAAAGGTATCGAGGTACCTCACGAAGGGTGTGAGAGTCCCAACATTCGGTTAGACGTCTCACGGTCAGGTAAAATAAAGAATCACAGCAACGTTATAAGATGCCTCACGATCACGTAAAATAAAGAATCACTGCAGTGGTGTAAGAATATATTTATATATTTTTTATAGCTGAATGGTACTTATTGGTGTATTTTTTATAGCTGAATTGTACTTACGAATGGAACAGCTCTGCTGGACAGCCGGTTAATAAATAACAACAATGCTGAGGTTAAATGGTGAGCGTTGGGTGTAATACAATTAGAGTGTACCCTCTTCGCTTATAGCAGATTGAAATGACGTTCAACCGAAGTCTTTGCGCGGGACTGTCAGTTGCAGAAAAACATTTTTTCTATATCCCTGATAAAAAAAATCGACATTTCTGCCTATACAAACCTATTCCGATAAAGTTAGTCAATTGTGACGTTGCAAAGTCGTGGAAGCTTTTACAACTTAGGAGAAGTTGGGCTCATTGGACTATAGGGATTGGGTGCATTTTGCTGGCACGAATGGCACTTACAACATGTCTGTTTCACTGAGTCGTTCCCCAAACTGATATACCAGTGTCCGTGCATAATTACAGAGTGACATATACTGTCACACGAAACAAATGTAGCACATTTATGAGTATCTCAAAAAAATCGAAACAATTTTCAATAGGTTCAAGTATGAAAATATTCAATAAGTATTTTACACCCCTTCTTACTCCCCAACCCCCTCTTCCCACCCAACCCCCTCTTTCCATCCGACCCCTTCTTCCCACTCAGCCCCCTCTTCCCTAGCCCTCCCTTTCCTAGCCCCTTTTATCCAATAAAATGTTCCTCCTCCGTAACCAATCAAGAAAACGGAGTCAATCACCTCCTGTCCTCGTTCCCTTATTCCCCAGAGAAATTAAAACCCACGATCGAGGACCAGTTCACTCGGGACTCCTCCCCCGACCGGCGATGATGGAAGAGGAGGAAGAGCTTTACAATTGGTGAAGACGCGTAACTGTGCTTCATTAGCCAACATGACATGGATGAAGTAGTACAATGACACGTCATTTGTGCTGTGGCAATTAGTCAATTAGGAATGGGTCACCCGCCACATCAGTCGTGACGTCGTCAGCATCGTTAGACCTTAAACAATTTATTGGTAGCCTCCTTTAAGTCAATCAGTTCGTGTATGTATGTAAATGTTATTCATAGTTTTTACAATACACATTGACGTGATTCCGCTACATTGTACCCAGCACGACGGCAACATCAGCGAGATCATTCCTCTGATTCAAAATACGCTTCATGTCCAGAGAGTTTTGAAGAATATCTTGCTTCAGTGGCCTTCAGGGTTTGCCAGACCATTTTTTCCTCACAAGGTAAACACACTTTGTTGATCCCAGCGAGGACGCAAGCACGCGTTTTCATTATGATTCCGGGACCTATCCCCCTCAAGGGTCAGTCCCTCAGCAATGCCTCCAGCCGATTCCGAAAGACATTGCTAACGCAGCCAAAGCTAGAAGAGTTTGGTGGCTTCTTCAGAGACCGGGAGACTTTAAAGCTGGCGGACTGGTTGAAGCCACGGCGCCGCCTTGTGTGAGGAACAAAACGGACGGAACTTTAAGGACGATTGACGGTAAGACAGGGCGACATCAACAGGCCATTAGAGGGCTCTATAAAACAGTGAGCCATCAGAAGACCCTCCTGGAAGGTAAGCCATCAGAAGGCTCTGCAAGACGCAAGCATCAGAAAGCTATCTAAGAAGGTGAGCTATCAGTAGGCTTTGTAAGACTGTTAACCACCAGAATGCTGTGAGACTGTAAACCATCAGCAGGCTCTGTAAGACTGAGCCGTCGGAAGACTCTGTACGACTGTAGAACATCAGAAGGCTCTGCAAGACTGAGGCGATCCATTACTAGCCTCTGTCAGACAATGAGCGACCAAATGGATATGAAAGACGGTAAGTGGTCGGAAAGCTTTATAGGCTGGTGAGCCACCAGACGGTTCCGCGAGACGGTGAGCCGCCAGAGGGCTCTGTAAGACGGTGAGCCCTCATGAGGCCAACTGACGTAATCTGGAATGGCTATTGGTGGTGGAAAAAGGAACCGCGGCTATTGGTTGTGGACGAAGGAACCACGGCTATTGGTTGTGGAAGAAGAAACCGCGGCTATTGGTTGTGGACGAAGGAACCACGGCTATTGGTTGTGGAAGAAGAAACCACGGCTATTGGTTGTGGACGAAGGAACCACGGCTATTGGTTGTGGAAGAAGGAAACACGGCTATTGGTTGTGGACGAAGGAACCACGGCTTTTGGTTGGGGACGAAGGAACCACGGCTATTGGTTGTGGAAGAAGGAACCACGGCTATTGGTTGAGGACAAAGAAACCACGGCTATTGGCTGTGGAAGAAGGAACCACGGCTATTGGTTGTGGAAGAAGGAACCACGGCTATTAGTGGTGGAAGAAGGAACCACGGCTATTGGTTGTGGACAAAGGAACCACGGCTATTGGTTGTGGACGAAGGAACCATGGCTATTGGTTGTGGAAGAAGGAACCACGGCTATTGGTGGCGGAAGAAGGAGCCACGGCTATTGGTGGTGGAAGAAGGAACCACGGCTATTGGTTGTGGAAGATGGAATCACGGCTGTTGGTGGAGGAAGAAGAAACCACGGCTATTGGTTCTGGAAGAAGGAACCACGGCTATTGGTTGTGGTAGATAGAACCGCAGCTATTGGTTGTGGAAGAAGGAACCATTTCTATTCTGAATTCTTTCATGTCCTGGGGAAGTAAGAAAACACTCTTCCTTTCCTCCGTTTTCTTTGGGAGTTGGAAATATATTTGAATGCCCTTGAGACAAAAATATGCCTTGTCCTGACAACATTACGCAACTGAATGAGGATGGCACCTTTAGCAATGAATATTGGCAGATATAGAACTGAACTGTTTCAAAATGGCGCACGCTGACGAAGACGAGGTGTGTGTTATCTGTTCTTAATAAAAACTATCGCCAATAGTCAGCATGGATAATTTCTTTCCCTTATAATGTAGGCCGAACGTCACTTTGAAAAGGAAACTGCTGTGAAATCTTTCGATACTCCGCTTTCTAGTTTATTCGGAAACTAATCACAAGCCCAAAACCATGGAGTGCTTGACTATTTCTTGATGTTATTTTAACTCGAGATTAAGGATTTTTAGGACTTTTTTTTAGTTTCTTCGAAGTATTCGGCAAGAGGAACTTTTCGACCAATCATTTTCCTTAAACATCACATACAGTAGGTCGCATATTATTTTACAAATGAGATTAGTTGAACAATAAATTGCATGGATCAATATACTATGATGCGTGTTCAAAACATTTCATCTCTGGTCAATATACAGAGCGCTATAAGTCGAAATAAGTATGCCAACTATTTGACATCATCGTAAATATAAACTCAACTTTATTCAGTAGTTTTACAAATTACCTTTCTGGGTTCAATAATGAAGAAGCCATCATTTCGATAATTAATAACACATTATACTAGTCCCCTACAGGCAATGTGTCCCGTCAAAAAAACTATCCTTTTAATGTCGATATACGCCACATAATGGTACAGATACATCTAGATACATCTATTTTTACGTATTTTAGGATAGATAATATCGATAGGTTAGTATGAAAGGATTGGGTTGCCCCGGAAGCTCCAAATAGCTCAAATAGAGCCTTCAATTTTGTACCCTGTAATATCATAACTGTAAAAAGGAAAAACTTGCAAACTGTACAATCTTGTTGTAATAAACTGTTTCAACTGTTTTGGTTTCGACGGCGTCGAACTGTTTCAACTGTTTCAACAGACAAATTTGAGAACGATTGGATAAATGGTTCTCGACATATCACCTCTTAACGTAGATGGTTTGTGACGTCGCAAACTGCTTCTAACGGTTTACGAGATATCACCTCTTGACGTTGAGGGTTTGTGACGTCATAAACTGTTTCTAACGGTTTACGAGACATCACCTCTTGACGTTGAGTGTTTGTGACGTCATAAACTATTTCTAACTGTTTACAAGATATCACCTCTTGACGTTGATGATTGTGACGTCATGAACTGTTTCTAACGGTTCACGAGATATCACCTCTTGACGTTGAGGGTTTGTGGCGTCATAAACTGTTTCTAACGGTTTACGAGACATCACCTCTTGACGTTGAGTGTTTGTGAAGTCATAAACTATTTCTAACTGTTTACAAGATATCACCTCAGGACATTGATGGTTGTGACGTCATGAACTGTTACTAACGACTTACGATGTATCACCTCGAGACGTTGATGGTTGTGTCGTCTTAAACTGTTTCTAACGGTTTACGTGACATCACCTCATGACGTTGAATGTTTGTGACGTCATAAACTGTTACTAACTGTTTACGAGATATCTTCCTTGACGTTGAGGGTTTGTGACGTCATAAACTGTTTCTAACTGTTTACGAGACATCACCTCTTGACGTTGAGTGTTTGTGACGTTATAAAGTATTACTAACTGTTTACGATATATAACCTCTTGACGTTGAGGGTTTGTGACGTCATAAACTGTTTCTAACTGTTTACGAGACATCACCTCTTAACGTTGAGGGTATGTGACGTCATAAACTGTTTCTGACTGTTTACGAGATCTCACTTCTTGACGTTGAGGGTTTTCGCCGTCATAAACTGTTTCTAAGTTTTCTTCATGAAAAGGCTTATGAGGTTGCAAACTTTCGACTTCAAGAAGTGATATCTCGAAAACCGCATGCCCAAATGGCTTCCAATATTAAATCTATTGCACAAATCTACATCATACCAAAGTTTCTTTCCAAGAGACTAGGCCTTTAAAGGTTAACAAAAGTGATCTTTATTGTTTTATTATGTATCGAAATTATACCTGGGCCTTTGGGAGACCGACCAGAAGTTGAAAGCCTAATATAATGAGAGGCCACCGGGCCAACATGAATGACCTAACTTAGGATATCGGATGTCATTTTAAGAGGTTGTAAAAGCAATCATTATAGTTTCAAAAACAAATGAAAACGATTTAATGTAAACATGGCATCTGTTGTGACTTATTTTATCATACAAACTTTAAAAAAAAACATATGCTGATTGGAAAAAGATTAAACATGTGTTAACCCAAGTAGTGAAGCGGATTGCCCTGACAATGACAGGAATAATTTCTGACAAGTCAAATCTAGAGTTGTGATAACCGAAGAACATTTTCCTAGACACATCATAATATCATTGGGGTCAAGGACTTTCGAACAGTTATGAAGAAAGACTGTTGAAAGTGTATGACGCAATTGATCTTTATGGGCTAAATGTCGCAGATTTCCAGGTGCTCGCTTGGTGGTTCATGGTGTCATTCTTGAGTAAGTATGCTAACATCAATGTCGCACTCCTTTGTTAAGATGACCGAAAATATTATTAGATACTTAACATTGGGCCTAAAGTTTAATAAACAAGAATTTTTTAGACACAAAAAACGTCACTTTCAAGATTTGACCAATATTAGTTGGGTTTATGGAAATGATTTCATAAATGTACAGGCGCACCAACTTCGCTGGGACACGCTCTATCCTCATCTGACACATCACACCTGACTGTTTAAGACTGTATAATTTGGAGCTTCCAAATGGACAGCATAAAGCCTTGTCATACGGTGGAAGCTCCGACCCTAGCTCTCGCATGACATCTTCTATGGTTTGACCGACCACTCAATCTTCTTCTTGATGGGGAATAGCGACGCTCGGGATTTTTTTTTTAATTTAGACTAATAGGTTGTGGCCTAAGCATAACCCACTTCTCTTTGATAAACTTCTTTTTCCTGATCCAATGTTGGAATCTGGAACACAGGAAAGCTTGACCCGAGTGAAACTTGTAATGCTTCAGTTTCAGTTTCGTCGATTGTTTTTTAGTAGTCCACTCGCTGAAGTCAAGTTATCTAGAAACTGATCGAGTGGAAATGGAAGGATCTTCCTGAGTTTCTCTACTAACGAGCTGATTAGCTACTGCCGTTGTTTTGGAAGTCTTGAGTCCTAGGGCAACACTTTTGATTTTTTTTTTTTACATTTTTGACGACGCGGTTCGAAAGAAGCGACTGATATGTTCTCTTCTCTCTTCCTCTGATGTTAAATCTCTTCACGAATATTCGTCTCAACGCTGTTGGAGAGAAAATCTTCCCCAGTTCTGAATGATCCATGTATTTTGTTCACTCACGAACAATACTGAGCGACAAAATTTGTTCGTATAAACAATAGCAATAGCAATAGCAAACAATAGCAAAGTTTGCTGTAATCGGACGTCCATTCATTTATTAAATGTTGTTTCAAAATATATATACACTCTAACAGTAACCCTCACTGCACTTATTAGGCGCCCCATCTCCAGGCCCCATTTATCGACGGATTCTTGATGAAATTTCTGCCACGTTTAATAGTGAGTTAACAGCAACGGCCTTCAAGAGTATTCTTACAGACACAGCAATGGAGGGCATGGAGTAGAGGGTACAGGAGGGAGGGTGAAGGCGTCTGTGGTAGTCCACCCAAGTCATGTGTGGTGCCGTAGAGGCGCTGTCGACTGCACTGCCTTATTTCCAATTCCTGCGTTCAGTCTGTTCTCACCACGTCGCGTTGCATTAAAAAACATTAAAAATATGAATCAATGTATCATCACAATCAATAGGAATATTTACGGGCACAGCGAGTAGTAGGAAGAACAGGTTGTGTGATATTCATGCGATCCTTGCAATCTCCGACCTCGCTTCCCCCAACCACTTCAATGCACCTCTTCCTCACACGCATGCCCGTATTATTGCACAGCAGGGCCAATGATTGAATCCTGCACATACGTACCGCAGTCTTCTTTACACAGGTACCCTCGATACTGCCCATCAGTTAAAATTATTGCATCATGTAAACAAGTACCCATCGTTTTCTAACACAAATTCTCACGACACTGCCCTACCGTTTCAGGTTTTGTATACTACACACACTCACTCGCCTTTTTCTCATCAAGCATCGCCTTCACCACCTATTTCATGCATTTTAGTCTCTCGAGAGAGCGCAGGAAGACTTCTTCATCGTTCCCCTGAGGAAAACGATTTGGAGCCATTCTCAAGCAAATGACAGTCAGATCAAAAGATTACATTACGTTCATTAATATGATAATCAAACTTCGTGCTCAATATTATCGTACATGGTTCACTATAATCGGATATCAAGTTCTTGATACTTGATGATTACGATCACGGTCATTGTACATAAATTTCACGATCATCATATACCAAACCATTAACCATACATCAATTTTACGTTTTGTTTTCATAGCTCAAGTTCAAGTAAATCTTATGAAGGTCTCGCACTTATAAAGCATCCAACTCACGATCATCCTTCATACACAACACGTTCATCATTCACTGGCTCAATCAAACACCAAACTCACAAGGAGGCAACCGCAATGCAAACAACACCAATAGCCGGCTCTATATTAGGGACGGGATGTTTGCAAGTCCGGCAGCTGGAAGCTCTGCTGCTTAATTTGGCCCGTCGAGAGCTCAAAAGTCTTGAATACTGAAAAAGATGCGAGCAGAAGCAATATTGGATAGTGTTGTTGCTGCTGCTCGGAACAGCAGGGCAAGATATCTCCAATATTGGTTATATTGACGGGGATGACGGTAAGAGAGGGAGCTTAGGCAAAGGTGTCAGGTGGCTCAAGAAACAAGAAAAAGAGCTAGTCACAGTGATGCATGTCTCGTGGGGCCTCAGGAAGAGTCAGAAACTAGTTGTAAGGCTTCTCACAGAAGGGTGCAAGAGTCACAGCATAGCTGCTACATAACTCACGGCATGGCACGAGAAATATTTACAGCAGTTAAGTAATGTGTCTCAACAAATTACAATATCGTGTATGTTCTTTCAGCTGAAGGGTTCTTTATATGGTAACCCTCTGATGGAGAGACTGTTGCAGAAAGTGTACAGGGCCTTCGGAGATTCTTTCATATTCCCGATTATTAATAACAGAGTGGGGTTACTTTATTAGCGTTTATGGCACATGATTGAAAGTCGCATCAAAATGTAACGAATATGAATAATTGAGGTATCTACCGCAGTGCCAACGATACACTGGGAGGAAAAAATGACATTAAAACGTATTTTAATGTCTATACTTGTTATGTCAATAAAGGAGTGTCGATACAGGCACTATCTGCCAGTCACGTTTTGAGTGTTTTCGAGTCATTTTGAGTTTTATCATGTTGCACGAACCAAATTCTTAATGAGCACATATGCATAAAGCTCAGGTTACTGAGAGTCTCAGAATGTTATCAGAAGTTAAGTATGATTTACGATTATTCTTCTGTATGCAGTATTATCGTAGAACTAAAGCCGACACATTAACTCAGTGTCGGATTTGCCACAGAAAATCCTGAACTAAGAAACGCAAGCCCTTATTGTCATTGAGATTAGATTAAAGTGACGAGGCTTTCTAGCGCGCTAGAGTCATCGTCCTTCTGGCGCTGAATGTCAAACCAGCAAACAGTGCTACATCAAGTTAGTCTTTGTTTTTCATCTTTTTCAATGTTCGAGTTAGGGTTTACTACTGCACAAAGTCAAAGTTCTTTACGCGGTGAACCTCTATACTATGTACGGGTGCCACAGGAGGTACAGGAACTCCTAAGGTGCTGAGGCCATATGGTCCCAGCACTCCCCGGAAGGCAGTAAGGAAGAATAATACACTACCTACCCTGCTTCAGAGCCCCAAGGATCCGCAGTAGTCCTTAATTAACGCTTTCACCGATTTCTGGTCCCAAGTGACCAAAAATGACATTTTCTTTCATTTTCATTCAATCACAATGTTTCGCATATCAGTAGAAAGGTCTTTTTACGCTGAACATTACTATACCTATCGTTCATTATGGGCATGACTAGATGACAGTGCAAACCCAGTTTGAAGTTGTGCAACAAATTTACAACCCTTACACTCAGGCAACTGGGTATTAGTGCCCAGGGAGTGTTGTAGACCTTATACACTGCGCTGGGCCCAAGTGACCAACTGCTTGCGGACCTTACACACTCAGCTGGTCCTGTAGGCCCTTGTATAAATTTTGCATTTTGGCATGCACTTGTATTGTGGATCAGTTTTGTAAATGTCTGTCTTTATAATATTTGTTTGATTTGGTTTGTGTTGTGTTATTAATTTTAATTTTCTTCTTCCTCAGCTCACAATAAAAAAACATGAGGTAACTACTCATTAAGTGTTCAGAACTAACATTATAGTGCTAATAAGTGTCAAATCACCTTCATTATTTATAATAAACCAATAATATGTAATTTATACCGACTAATAAAGTTTCTTATAGTGCAATCATGGCAAAAGTACTTTCTGAAGCCGAAATAAGTGCCGTTTTCCATAGAATCGCTTCGTCAGAATTTGATGTTGAGGATGAGAATGACATTGATGAAGGACGCCTAGCGCAATTGGCACCGGAATCGGATTGTGGCATAATTCCAACAGCTCAAATTACTTGTTTGGTGCTAGAACTCTCATCGAACATCTCTTTCGAGACGGAAGGTGAAGAAGGGATCTACGCTGAGCCTCTTGTCGCCAAGCGTTCAGCTGATGCACCCTCTTCTGACATTGCCAATGATATACCGATTGCCACGTCATCGGTGAGCAGTCCGCAGCCGAGCCGCAGCAATCATGAGAATAGAGCAATTGACGCAATATGCTCATCCAAGAGAGTATCCAATGAGCCTAGTAGGTATGGAAATGTTGTATCTACAGATATAGATGCTGATAACCTCAATCATTCTTTAGAATTAGACACAGATTCAAATGCTGAATCAGACTCTATCGCGTCCAATGAAGAAGGTCAGGGCGCGCAGTTATCGTATCCACGTACTACTGTTTGTGGCGGCCAGTTGCCTGGAATACGTGTTGGTCGTGGTCGTAGTCGTGGAAGCAAAGCTTCGCGAGAGTGCGAGCGAAGGCATTGCCATCAGCGAAGAGCACAGTCACTCAACGCGAAGTCGTACAGGCTGAAACCTTATTTCCACCAACTGTGCCGGAAATTTGATGGACATTAAAGTCTCCAGAGGAAATTCATCTTCAGCCTTTGGCATTCACGCCCCCACCTAACGGTGGTTTAGCTCCCAAAGTTCCTCGTACATTGACAGAACTTCAAACCTGGGAATTCTTCCTTCCGCTTATTTTTTTTTAGATGACTGTAGTGGAGACGAACCAGAAAATGCATTTTGAGACCAAACTCAGGGAGAATACGGCTGAAATCGATCCTGCAGATCAACTGTCAGCAGCTGCAGATAAACCTTCGTCAACCGCTCAAGAACCTCAAGAACCGCTCAAGAACCGAGCCTTGCCAAGGCTCGAACTCGCGACATGCAGCACCAGAGGCTGACACTGCAGTCGGACACGCTAACCACTCGGCCACGACTGCCGAGTGGTTGTTTTAGAACATTATTATACCTGAAATAATGTTTTGCATCGAAGATGTAAACTGTACAGAAAACATACAAAACTGGAAGACACATACTAAAACTCTCGAGTTATAATAAAGCAAGAAGATCAATTCTCTACCAGCATGTAACCAACCAAACAACATATGCTGAAACCTATAGTAAATGGTGTGGAATGCTTCTACACGAACACGCTAGAGTACATACAAAATCTGATAAAATCGCTCTTCAACTAAGCCCAAAAAACAGGGTTTAATTAAAATTTCTTTAACTAACTAACCACGGCTTGATCGTAACAGAATGTTATACATACATATAAAATACCAAATAGATGCAATAATCGACCAATTATGCCACTAAAAAAATTGTGCTATATGGAAGATGCAAACCTAAAATATCCTAAATTCCTATAACTGTATGAGATAACTATTCAAAATTCCTAAAAACACTACAAATTCGGCGTAAATCAACCGATCAATACTAAGTATACATAACACATTATAATAACTTCCAAACATCCATATCGTTCAGGTACTCTCGCTATTGGAACACCGTGTCAATGGAAGACCGATATATCTGGTTCAAACCTGGATAATGCAATATGGGGTAGACCGAATTTCGTAACGAATTTGCTGCATCAATCCAAAATACAAACATCAACCCGCCAACTACCAGACTAATAAACCGTACTATTCCTTTAGATATTATATACATATGAAATAGATTTATGGAAAACCACAAAACGCCGCCTAAATTCAATATCAGGCTGGTACCGCACCAAACAAACTCCTAATGAGTCAATTATACCCCAACTAGATAAGAAAACAAAAATATATGTAGCGAAAAAATATATAGAATTATAATCCAGACATAGAATATAAAACGAAACATTAACTCAAAACATAGCAAACGTGCCACGGAAACATATTTATATGACAAAGAACAGGTAAGAGCAAACTCACCTAATTTTCCAGGAGCACATCCAACTTTTGCCTAAGGGATCCCTACGCCTCCCCCCCCCCCTCCAGAAACTTTTCATAACACTATCCTCACCAGAACCGAATAAATATATATAACGAGCAACAGTTAGTGACCAATTATATCCCAATACAACCATCAAAAGGATAAAAAACATACATAAATACAATAAACATCAGAATACAATAAAAAATAAAATGTTCATAACATAACATCTGGTCAATCTAGGCCGCAAGCCTCGCTTCCAGCCCGCCATTCCCTCTGCCGTCCCCCCTTCCGCTCCCCCCGTCCATTAGCCGACTCACGTGCCTAACCAGTTCCGCTACCCTCTGCGCCGCCCCTTGTTTTTGCGCGGCTGACCCCCGTCCCTACTCCACTCATAAGTGACTCTAGAATTATGTTTTCGTAGTTATATATGCTACTGAGATGAAACGTTTCCCGCAACACTTCAACCTGTTCATAACGAGACTGAACAAAAGTGCATTCAGTGACGTCGATAGTTCATTTTACCGGTGAACTCGAGATCAAATCAAATCAAATATTGATGTTAGAATGTATTTTTGTACTTAGTTACACAAATAAAATTGTAAACGCACATATTTTACAGCAAAATATTGTTACCTCAAATATTTTCTCATTTCCTTAGCTAGCAATGGCACACATAAATTAAAAACATCAAATAACACACATTGGATATTTTTTCAAGCGTGTTTTACTTGAGTACCTTTCACGCATTCGTGTAAATGACGCTTGAAAGCACACTAAATTGCCTTCGAATTTTGTTGGAGTCAAAATTTGTAAAGGATTCATGGAAATGCTTGTAATCTCGACAAGTTTTACACTTGGTGACTGCTACAGAGCACTTGGTGACTGCTGCAGAGCTTATGGTGACTGCTAAAGAGCGTGTTCGTTTGACGTACAAGAGGGGACAAAATCCAATGATGCAGCTATAGATGAGGAAAATCTATATTTATTTCTGAATTGATAGCTGATAGAACTCCAAGGTAGGACTCTAGAGTAGGACATCAAGGGTAGAACGCTAGAGTAGGAAACAAGAGTAGGACGCCAGAGTGGGTTCTAGAGTAGGACACCAGAGTAGAACACCAGAGTAGGAGGACACAAGAGTAGGAAACCAGAGTAGGAAACCAGAGTAGGACACCAGAGTAAGATATCAGAGTAGGACAGCAGAGTTGGACGCCACAGAGAAATGTTGCGTTTCGTTGTTTACAAATATGCCCTCCAATGATTCCTGGTGCTTGCCAGAACCCTCTGCGTCTATTTCACTCAAAATATTTCATCACAAAATGTGTGCGCCTTCAGTGCCGGGAATCAGCTACAGTTAACTAATTTTTTTACATGTTCCAGTACCCGAATCTTGCTACAAAACGCCACGTTATTCAAATTCTTCGTATTGCTCAAAACCTAAAACACGCTACAGAAACTTTATTTATTGAAATTTTTCACTTAAATTTATCGCTCACAGATCAGTAGAGAACACCAGCATATTCAAAAACTTCCCATTGTTTCACCGCTCGAATCTCGCCACAGGTCAGCAACATGAAATATGGTGTGTTCCGGCACCTGGAATTCGTTCCGAACATCACCATAATTTAACTGTGAAGCAGAGCTCAAACTGGTCGCAGAAAACCACCTCATTTCAATTCTTCACATTATTCCAGCACCTGAAATGTAATGCAAAATGCCGTTGTCGTTACAGTTTTCACTTTGATCAATTACACGAGTCTTGTGGCAGAAAACCACCATGATTAAACTTTTCACAATGTTCACGCAGCCTAGTTTTGTTACTGAATACCACCACATTTCAATTCATCACATTTCTCCATCGCTTGTAGCTCGCCACAGAACATCTTATTTCAATTCTTCACATTGTTCAAACTATCAAAACTCGCAGTAGAAGATACAAACACTCGATCAATTTCTTTAATGTATGTAATACTTTCTTTAATCTCCTCCGGAGATATGCCTTTTCCTGCTGACAGTGGCAGCAGCCACGAAACGAGGGCGATCTCCCCTGCCTCTTCTAAAATTGACCTTCTCAAGTGAAAAGTGAGAGCTTAAGCTGTGTATATTTTCGGCGGGAGCCGAGGCCGACAGAAAGAAGCACAGAAGCGTGAGACGTCGACAGGTATAGGATGGCAGATTCGAAAAGATAGAAGCAGTCGGAGAGCATGGGTGTTGGCAAGTTGTAGGATGGTGGCTTGGAGGAGAAGAAGGTAGTATGAGGGACTGGGTGTTTTGGAGTAGTTATTTGAGAAAAACATAGCCGGTCTGAGTGAATGAGTGTCGGCAAGTAATATAGCTAACTGGCTTGGAAGAGACTAAGGCGGTCTGAGGGGATGGGTGTCAGCAGGTAGTAGGATGGTTTACAAGTGTTTACAAGTGTAGGAAGACAACAAAAGGCCATTGGCCCAAACTAGATTGCCTTATGATAGTAAGAGGGTTAGTTCTGGAGTAGAACGTCTAAGAGGCCTATTGGCTCGAACTAGGTTGCTTTTTGATAGCAAGAGGATTAGTTCTGAAGTAGAACGTCTAGGAGAACTTCGTGTGCCATTTCTGTGTTTTTTCTCATATCAACAGGAAAGGGAACGGCTTAGCTATTTATCGGCGATTTAAGTAGAACTTATCGAGTTACGACTTGAACGTCTAGATTGTATCGCTGTTAACAACTTCCGCTGGAAGTTTGTTCCATTCCTCGACAACTCTATACGTGAAGCAATTGCGCGTGATGTCGAGTGAGAAACGTTTCCCAACGATTTCGTATCCATTGTTCCTAGTCACTCCGTTTGTATCGAGAGTGAAAAGGCTCGCTCAGTCGACGTTTTCCTGACCCTTCATGAGCTTCCACACTTCCATCATGTCGCCTCTGACTCGACGTTTCTGTAGCAAATACAGATTGAGTTCACGGAGCCTGTCATCGTACGATTTATTCCGCAGCGAAGGAATGAGTTTGGTAGCTCTACGTTGAAATTTTTCAAGTTTGATAACGTCTTTTCTAAGGAATGGAGACCAGAATTGAACATCATACTCGAGATGCGGTCTAACAAATGCATTAAATAACTTGATCATACTGTGTTGGTTTTTGTATGAGATATTGCGGGATATCATACCTAGCATTTTGTTGCCTTTCTTGGCAGCATCGTTACATTGCTTGCTACTTTTTGAGTCGTTACTAACGATGACGCCTAAGTCTCTCT
Source organism: Gammarus roeselii (assembly GCA_016164225.1). Classification (NCBI taxonomy): domain Eukaryota; kingdom Metazoa; phylum Arthropoda; class Malacostraca; order Amphipoda; family Gammaridae; genus Gammarus; species Gammarus roeselii. The sequence goes on along the minus strand of SDVV010002446.1, from coordinate 7,546 downwards.
CTTCGGTGACAGGAATGAGTTTCTTTCCAGTCATTGAATATTCGTGTTTGGGGCTATGAGGACCTATGTGCATAACTTTGCATTTGTCAACATCAAATTTCATTTGCCACTTTTCTGACCAATCAAAATTTTGTACAAGTCTAGTTGGATCTGCTGACACTCTAGTTGAGTTTGCACTTTTCCTCCGATCTTAGTATCGTCTGCAAACTTGCTAATGTTTGAGAGTACGTTGCTATCGAGATCGTTAATGAATATTATAAAGAGAACTGTCCCTAAAACGGATCCTTGAGGCACTCTGCTTGTAGCATTAACCCAGGGGGAGAAAGTTCCGTTAAGTTAGGCTCGCCTCGAAAACCGATGCTGTGCAATTTACTAATTAGGTGCTTGTGGGGGACTTTATCAAAGGCCTTCTGAAAGTCAAGGTAAATGATATCAATTGGAGATGATTATACTTCTGAAAAAAGAGTAGCAGATTCGTAAGACAGGAACGGTTGTGTCTAAAGCCATGCTGGGAGTCACCAATCAATTTGTTTGATTCTAAGAATTCTGTAATTTTATCCTTTATCAAACTTTCCATCAACTTGCCAATGACCGAGGAGAGACTAATTGGACGGTAGTTGTAGGACACTTTTGTCCCCTATTTTAAAAAATTGGGGTAACCTTGACCTCTTTCCATTTAGAGAGGCAGGTGCCATTTGTGAGAGATTGGATGAAATTGTTTGATAAATATTCGGCGATTTCGTTTCTAGTCTCTATTAGAATTATGAGATGAATTTGGTCTGGACCTGGAGGTTTGGTGACTTTCAATTTATCTATATATTTAATACCTTCGTCGGGAAAAAAGTTCACTGTGGTGAGGGCTTCAATTCGTTTTGCTGCCATGATATCCTCAGAATTAGGAATATCCTATTTCTCTAACGTAAATGCAGAGCAAAAGTATCCATTGAATGGAACACTCATTTTGATTTCATCCGTTTCCAGCTCACCAACATCGTTCTCAAGAGGACCTATTACAGGCTTTGATTTTTTTTGCTCGAAATATAACTAAATAATGGTTTCGGATTAGTTTTGGCATTAGCAGCAGTTTCATTTTCATAATCTTTCTTCTTCCGTTTCAGGACCCTCTTAAGATCTCGTCTGCTAATTTTGTATTCATTTTTTGCTAAGTCGTCATGTGGATGTCTCTGCTTTATCGAATGCTTTGCTTTCTTTCGTGAATGAAGGCGCTGCAATTCTCCCTACAAGTACCTGGGCTGATAGACTGCTGTTCGCCTGTTTTTGCGCGGGATATGCTCATGTTCGAAATTTTTAGTGCAGTCAAGAAATGGTCAAGCGATTGATTGACATCTTGTCCGAGGGTTTTATTTGCTGACACCATTGACTCTCTTAAGCCATCAAAATGAGCTAATCTGAAGTTAGGGACTTGTTCACAGTTTTTGATGTTTTCAACTCGCGCTCTATCAAAAAACGGAAACATTTGTGGTCACTAGTTCCGAGTGGTTAGCCTACTTCGATGTTCGTGACTTGAGAGTCGCTTGCACTAAAAAGGAGATCAAGAATGTTGCTACCTCTTGTAGGTGTCTTCACCATTTGGGTCATGAACTTATCGTTTGCAAAATCAATCAGACGTTGGCCGGTGGCAGTGCATTTGTTTGATTCCCAATCAATGTCGGGGATATTGAAGTCGTCAAGCACAATACTGTGCTGTGTTGTGACAACATCGACGAGGGTGTTGTAAAGATCGATATCATCGGTAACCCTGCTTTAGGGGGGCGATAGACGAGAGTGATTTGACATTTTATACGTTTATCGACTTCTTGGATTAATACTATGTCGTGCCTGTTGTTTGGAATGATGACTTCTAATATTTGCCAAAAGTTTTTCACGAGGAACAGCACTTCTCCGCCCTCTCAGCCTTGTCTATCTTTGTGAAATAGTGAATAACCGGGAGGAGTAAATTTGCCTAAATAATGCCTGGTGCTCAATTTCATCCACGATTCTGTGATTGCTATTATGTCGATACTTTCATTCAATGCAAATATTCTTAATTCTTTGATTTTGTCTCTGAGACTTCAAACGTTCACGAAGGAACATTTCAGAGTTCCTTTAGTCACATTGACTTGATTCGCTTGACTTATTTTGCTTCTACTCTGAGGTCTTGTGTCGGAGCCAAGACTTTCGTTTTCGTTTACACGCGTTGTACTAGCGGAGCCGCGACTACTGCCTCTAACTCGGACTGGATTCCTGACAAAACTTTTTTGCTAGGACCTGTGGTGGTGTTTTGATGGGCACTTGTATTTGTTGTGTATCTCGTGTTGAAACGGGAGGAGGTCGCTGTGTCGTTTCGTCGGGCACTGCTGGCGGGGTTGTTGGTATGATATCGTTTACGTTTTTTGCTTATTTTTGTTGACAAGTCCAACGCCGATGTTTTTAAGGATGTTTCCGATGGAATTAAGTCCATACTTGCTAATGCAAGCCTTGCTGGTGATTCTATTAAAGTTATAGTACTTTGGGTAGATCATCGTTTCCTAATGATCCGAGAAAGAGATTTTTTGGGCTTTGCAGAAAGTTGCTAGGCGATTGTTAAGTAAAATCATCTTGCTTAACTTGTATCTACTCTTGTTCGGATGGGGCAGGATGCTAGTGACATGTAGATTCGCGTGTGTCGGTTTGATGTTGTTTAGCATGGCTTAATATCTTTTCCATGTCGGTTCCGTCTGCGACACGTCTTTAGCTCCGATTTGTGTTTTAATTCGCCTAGATGAATGTATCCTTTCCTGCGCGATTATGCAATCGACCTCGCCAATTTTCAAATCAGATTTGCCGAGTATTTTCAGTTGAATTCTTCCTTTTTGCTGATTTGATTTGAAGGAGGTGACATTGTAATCACCAATCACAATAATTTCCTCTGTATTCTGAGAGTCCATTTCATCGGGCAATACATCGAACGGTTACGTGTATTGGGTCAAAATGGTGAGATTGTGGTCCAACGTGTATTGGGTTGTCTGAGCGTGGTTGCCTTCTACTAACTACAGTTGAGTACAGTGCCTCGCTATCTTTGACTGAGTTTTCTATCGGTTTGATACGATCGCTTGTCTCAGCGTCTAGAGCTGAAAGCGTCTTGGCGAATTCGGAGTCTAGGTACACTTGGAGTTTTTTCACTTAATTTTGGGTAGCCTCGACAGTTTCTTTGACTACTGCTAATTTGCTGTTTATCAGATCTTTAAATTCGTGAAATTGTTTCAGCACGTTTTCCAATTTTAATTCAACAGCTATCAATCGGGTATCCGTGTTGACTGTCTCTGTTATGGATGAGCCATTGGATGAGACTGTCTCTGTTTGTATAAGCCATTGGAGACATGACTGATTTGTGCTTTCAGTTGTTTGGTTTCTTCTGCCGCTTTACAAAGTTTACAGCGCAATGTCTTGCATTCCATATTTGAGGGACTGCTACGTAAAGTCCTGGCAGAGCCAGAAGAACTTTAGCAATCCATTAGTTCGGAGGTGTACGAGGTGTGGCAGATGCCACATTCTAGCTTTGCCTGATCCATCTTGTACTGTTATAGAATTTACCGTTGGGAAAATGGACCGTTAGCTTGAGTTCTATTTTTGGTGATTTCTTGTAGACAGCAGATATGATTGTCGACTATTCGAAAGAGGAATTAAAACGGGAATGATACGAATGAGAGTCGGATGCGCGTATCGTCGCATGCGCGTTAGTGCAAGGTTACTTTCTATTGCGGGATTTGGGTTGGATGCAAAGCTAAATTAACTTGTAGCTGCTCCCATCTCCTTTGCAATAAAGGAATGATATCATGATTCTGGGCACCAACCTCGTACCAGACATGACCGGCGAAGTATCACAAGATGACGAAAAAATATTTACAATTCAGTAAATGGGTTGTTATGAAATCGTAGCACGATTCTAAGCTGCAAGATGTAAAGTGGTGCAATACAATGATACTACCTGGTACAAGATACTTGTGGTTTCGTTACAGAGAACCGGCCACATTTGACAATGTTGAAAATCGTAACACCAGTAACATCTTAGAATACGGTTAAGGTGTTGGGGACGATCGGCTCTGACAACGGTTGTAGGGGCGCGGGGGAGGAGGGAGAGGCGTGAGGGCACCCTTAGTTGCTCCAAGTTTTTGAGTCACAGAAGTTGCCACTTGATTATGATTGATGCAAATGTCACATAGACAAATAATTCTGTATAACCTGTTGTTACTTTTCTATTCTAATGGAACTGGAGTAATAACAGATACAAAAATTCTATACATTCTTGTTGTTGAACTTTGGCAGTAGTGCTCCCGTTCATTGATTTGATTTTAATTTTAATTGATTTGATTTGATAATCGTCAGAGGCGCGCTAGTGTTAATTACATTTTATTTCGGGATAGATTTTAGGGTATTGAGTTCATTTGAGGTATTTTTCGGTACAAATTCTCAATAAGTAAACTGACAACATAACATGGACATAATCTTTCATGGTCGAATGGTGGCTGCTTGGTTTATGGTTTCAGAGTTTAGTGCAATGGTACTCTCACTCTAAATTCCCTCGGAGTTTGTTACTGCGACCCGGTTTCATTTGAAAATGCTGATTATTTGAATACCAATACCAAATTAGAATACTGATAGAGACAGGCAGGTACACAAGCACCGCTAAAATGAAAGGTAAACGAACCAGAGCTGCATCCAAACAGTGTGTCATTCTAACAGAAGCATCCTAACAGTGCGGGAATACGTTTTCAAATATAGTTGTGCGATGACACCAACCAGTTGCATTTGAAGTGTTAAAAGTCAGTATACTAGTAAATAACTGCTAAGGAACAGACAGGTAGGATGGACACAACTATAATAAAAATATAAATCAAACCAATACATCATAAATTAATACACTTGTTTTCATAGTGTTGAAATAAGTTATCAGGATCTCACTATGCAATGACGGCTATTGTAACCATGCATTAACGGCTATTTTGTTGCCACGACGTCCCGTAGCAGCGGTACGACGACTTAAGTCAAGTCGAGGAGTCCCGTAGCAGCGGTACGATGTCCAGAGGGAGAGCAGGAGACGCTGCTCACATGGGGCGAGGCAGGGCGAGATAAACAGAAGTGTCTGTCCTCTTAGGCTGGCGACACGATGAACAGAAGTGTCTGTATCCTTGTGCTGGCTCGATCAACAGAAGTGTTTGTATCCTTGGGCTGGCAACACGATGGTGGCTTGAAAGAAAAGACGGCGGTGTGAGGAAATGGGTGTCGGCAGGTAGTTAGATGGTGGTAGGTGACCGTTGATGGTGAGTGTCCTATGATGGTAGGTGACCATCGATGTTGTGTATCCATTGATGTCAAGTAGTATTCCTCCATGTATTCCTTATATTATTTCAATGAGCATATCACGGAATATATATCCACTCAGCCTTATCATGGAATGTTTTTAAATATCTTATTATACTATTTTTCCTGAACGCACAATATTGCCTAAACATAATATTTGTCACGTTATGCCCAGATTTTGTACGGGTCGGTTGTTTTCGAAGAGGTCCCGTCTTATTGTTGTAATATTTTCCACATGCACAAGCATGAAATACACATTTAATAGAAATACCCGGGAATTGTTTCAAGGTTGTGTACGGGTAAGCTGTTTTCGAGTAAGTCTCGTCCTGATGCTGTTATACCGGTCGCATGCACCTGTATGATTTACACACTTGAAAGAGATACCCGGGAATTATTTTACTCGGCTACAACATCTGGCTGGTGAGTGGAACGTGAATGATATTTGTTCTCTAGATTTAAAATGTGACGGATTTTCAGACAGCCTATCAAAAAGTGAATTGCTTAGAGTTCGGTGACTCTCTTTCATAGTCTGTTGAAATTGGAGAGTAAACAACATACGTGAGTTACCGCTCAAATGTTGTAGCCAGCTAGAAACAATTACATCCAGCATCATATTTCAACACGGTAAGGATCTGCATTTATCAGTTAATGCATTTCTTCAGAGGTGTTTGAGATCCGTCACTTCAAACCAGTCGAAACGGTTTGAAACTGTAAGGCTCTGTCTTTCGCCGCATTATATAAATTCCTAAATATAATCAAAAGTAAACAAAAAGAGAAGAATAGATACTTTCATTTTCTTCTTTTTAAGTAGATTATGTTTTCCAAAAATATTGCTTTTGTGTTTAACATTAATCTTAGCCACGAGGCAGCTAAATCGCCGAGTAGCCTAATATTGCAGTTCAAGCTCTATGGACAGCTACCCAGCGTCTTTGAATGGCACGCATTGGAGCGACGGTCATTAACATCGCACAATGGCCGTCATTATTGACGGCAACACTGCACTAGGGAAATGGATCTTGTAAAGTATTATCACCGTTTCAGCATCAGCCTTGGACGCAGGAGAAAGAGAGAAATAAATAATTATTTACGAGATGCCTCGTAGTATTTTGGTAATTTACAAAATATTTCTTAATTCTAAAATACGCATTAAATTCATGGCACAATTGAATTGTTCGAATGAAGTACTTGGTTCCACTAGTCAGTTCCATGGATCAAATGAGTACGTTCGTGTCTGTCATAATTCTGTGATACACCTGAAATTTAGGGTACAACTCATCGGGTAATGTATTATATAATATACATTAAATCAGGGTACATTTTTCTTGAGTTATGCAGTTGCTTACACAAAGGACTTGGTAGTTCAATGCAACGAATGAGGACGCTCATGTTCACGTAACAGCTGAGGACATCTTGTTAGATTTCTTTACACTCTCGTGCATTTGGTTGGCATGCGTCACATTGCGCCATCTAATAAAGAGGTTCATTCATACAGAATGGCCAGCTAAGACCATCGTACCAGCAAATGATACTTATCCTTGAGGAGTTCATCATAACTTGTAACTGAGTAATTGAGGCGGGTATGAACAGTAAGGACACATCTTGCTTTCCCATCTGAACATAAGAACACGACTCTTTCCGAAACGTGTCAATACGAATGAGCTATCAAAGTGAGTTTAAAGCACTGAATAAGTAAGCATTATTTCCGATGACACGAGGTGTTGCGATCAGACATTGAAATCCTTTGCATAATAGTTGGTGTGAATTCTTTATTCGGATTAACAGCCTAATACATTGGGTAGCTAAGAATGGGACGGTACTGGCGGGTCTGTGGGAGGGAGCCACTGTCAAAACAAACGAACAAACAAATCTTCATTCCACCCAAAAACGGTATGGTATTCCTACGGGACGATAAAACAATATTTAAGAATGCACGACAAACCTGGAATGCGTGTTATGGTACGTTAAGACTATCAAAGCAGGTTATGTAAATGAATGAGGGCAACTTTGGACGCGGGAGGGCTACTTTGGACGCGGGAGGGCTACTTTGGACGCGGGAGGGCAACTTTGGACGCGGGAGGGCTACTTTGGACGCGGGAGGACAACTTTGAACGCGGGAGGGCTACTTTGGACGCGGGAGGGCTACTTTGGACGCGGGAGGGCAACTTTGGACGCGGGAGGGCAACTTTGGACGCGGGAGGGCAACTTT
>SDVV010002445.1:0-23034 GCA_016164225.1 Gammarus roeselii | reverse complement strand
TCAACTGAGGTGCATGAGGGGCTTTATATATTTTAAGTGAGATGCCAGAGGGACATCTCCAAGAGATTGTACCGGCGCTAGTACAACTGCTTCGCTATTAATCAATACAAAGTCTTTTCTCTTTTCTTTTTCCTCCCGACACGAAAGGAAACAGAGAAAAAAAAGAGTACCATCGTGTCGACTGTGTCCTTCCATAGGAAGGTACTCACTGATTCAACATATGAATGTTTTTTTCCCCAATTCTCTCCTTTGTTTTTCTCCCGACAGGGAGGGTAGGAAGTAAGGATAAAAATACCATTGCGTTGGAAAGTCTCTCCGAAAGAGGATGCTCATTGCCGAACAATGAATGATATCTGTCGAATCTATGTCGTACCGTAGAGTTGAGCAAGCTGTCCTCGTGGTGCGGTTTCGATTTTCGCATATCATGGGGTGTGGGGTGGGCCGCCGTTGCGGCTCTTCGGTAAGCGTCGCTGGGTTGCCGTCAAACACCAGCATAAGTTCGTCGAATCTACTTCATACCTTTAGAGTTGAGCAGCACTCTCCTCCTAGCGCGGTTTGATATTTGCATAGCATGCGGTATGGGGTAAGCCGTCGATGCGGTTTCTCAGCAAGCGCCGCTGAGTTGCCAGAGACTTCACCCGCTCTGATTCGTAATTGTTATCTATCTTTCCCCATTTTTTTCTCCTCTCTTTTCTCTACCGCAGGGAGGGTAGGAAAGTGAAAGAAAAATACCATTGGGTCGGCAAGGTCTCTTCATAGGAAAATATCCATTGCCCCAACAATAGATGATATTTGTCGAATCTACGCTGTACCGTAGAGGTGAGAAAAGCTCTCATCCTGGTGCGGGTTCGATTTTCAAATATTATGGCCATTGCTGCCCATTTTTTCTCCCTTCTTTCCTCTACCACAGGGAGGGTAGAAAAGTAAAAATAAAAAAGCCATCGTGTCGGCAAGATTCCTACGTAAGAAGATATTCGTTGCCTTCAGCAATGGACGATACCCGTCGAATCTAGGACGTTTCACAGAGTTGAGCAGGAGCTCTCCCCTTGGTGCGGGTTCAATTTTGGTATATCATGGGGTGTGGTGGTGAATGCTGGCACGGTACCACATAAGAATAATATAAACAAAAAGGAAAAATTTATGGTATCCGTCCAAGTTTTCACCGCCGCATCGAGTTGAGCAAGCCTTTCTCTTAGGCGGTGTCGATATTCCGGATACCATAGTCCCTGCATTTGCTTGTCCCGGTAGGACAGCAGACGGCCTCGTAGGCTAGCGGGATGGGTGAATGCGAGTACCGTTACAGGTTCACACCCAGTACAGGTGGCCCTAGCGTGGGTTTAGGGGTGGTTGGGAGTCGCCGTAACACCTCTCACCCGTCGAATTCCTAGAATGATCGTTCTCAAGATATTATCAGTGTGTCTGTACTTGCAATGTAGTAGTATCAGTCTGCCTGTGCTTGCAATGTTTATGGTAGAAAGCAATCCGTTCCGATACGGAGTTTTTCAGTCGCTTGAGTTGGTCAGCAATAGCAATCACTACATTGTTACTGATAATGAAATTATGAGTAATAGTTAACAACTTCTACTACCAGCGACATTCTATTATTGTTACTAATAATGGATTTATTAGTAGCAATAGATTGAATTGCGAAGAGAGCCGTGTCATGCTCCCTCCCTATATCCCAATAATTATAATATCGACAGCTCCTGTAAAAGCCGTATCGTTCTCAGGTTAAACGAGTCACGTATCCCAGTGCTTGTCAAGCGCGTTTCTGAACAAAATCACGGATTCAGAGCCAACTACCGCAGCTGGTAAGTCGTTCCAAACCCGTGAGATTGCGATCGGAAAAAAGTGTTGCGCTATAGTCGTAGCGAAGCGTTTTTCCACAAGTTTCGCCCCATTGTTTCGCGTACGAATGTTGTGGTCCCTGTCGAAGAGGCCAACAGGACTCACGTTGTTGAATCCTTTCAGGTATTTGAAGGTTTCTATGTGCTGGCCCCTCAGCATTCGTTGCTCAAGGGGGATGAGCCCAAGCTCTTTAAGCCATTCCTCGTAGCTTTGGTGGCGTAGCTGCGGGATGAGCTTAGTTGCATGATGCTGGATCCGTTCTAGTTTGGCTAGTCCCCACTCATGTGTGGAGACCAGAATTGGACTGCATGCTCGATGTGGGGACGGACGAGAGACTTCGACCTGCGAGTTCCATTTCATATCTTTCGAGATAAGGACGCCCAAGTCTCTCTGCTGGTCAACAGTTGCAAGATCGCTTCCTACCATCGTATGGTTGAAGTTGGCATTGCGACACCCGGTGTGCATAACTGTACATTTTGCAGCAGTGAAGGGCATCTGCCTCGTTTCCTACCATTGGACGAGTTTATCAAGATCTTGTTGAATTTCAACTCTGTCTTCCTCCCTCCATGCTGCATGGCAGAGCTTCGTGTCGTCGGCAAATTTCGATACCTTGGACAGAAGCCCCGTATCCATGTCGTTACCTTGGATACCTTGGACACTGCCCTGGGGCACCCCAGAAGTAACAGGGGCCCACTCGAACAAAGCCTGGCCAATGCTGACTTTTTGCTTGCGTCCTGTTAGCCAGGCGCACAGCCAGCGAAGTACGTGGCCACCAATGCCGAGCTCAGAGACTTTTTGTAACAGTTTCCTGTGCGGCACCTTGTCGAAGGCTTTTTGTAAGTCTAGGTAGATGACATCCACTGCCTTGTGGCGGTCGTACACACTGATCACCTCATTAAAAAAGTCCAGCTGAAGTGTCAGACTCCATCTGACTTGTCAGACAACAAACTCCTCTTACGGCGGAAGCCGTTGTCTTTCAGATGATCGAAGAGATGATTTCGTATCAATCGCTCGATGGTTTTGCACACGATCGACGTCAAGTTGATCAGTCGATAGTTGCTGGGCGATTGTCGGTCAACTTTATGGAAGATTGCCGTGACATTGGCAACTCTCCAGTCTTCGGGGACCTCGCCACGCGTCATCGATAAAGTTGACGATGTGGGTTAGGGAATCCGCAAATTGTTCTCGAGATTCCTTGAGAACTCTTGGGTGGTGTCCAAGGGGACCGAGCGATTTGTAAATGTACACAGTCCCTCAAGTTGTTTGAAAACTTCCTCTCATGTGAACGAAATGTCATTGAGGCTGACTTCCCCAGCGTAAACAGAATCTCGTTTGTAGCCGGGGCCGGCAACGGTGAACACTGAACAGGAATAGCTATTCAGGACACTGGCCATGTTCTCAGGTGACGTTCTGAGGACACCATCTTCATCCATTAGCGGACCAACTGAGTGCCTAGCAATTCTACGCATGTTGACGTTGAGATAGAAATCCTTTGGGTTCTCTTTGGCGTTATCCGCAATGTTTTTCTCTTTCGTGCTCTTAGAGGATCGGACAAGTCTAGTGGCTGTCCTACACACCAGGCGGTGCAGTTCTGCCGCCTCTTAGGTGTTATCCCTCAGTCGTTGCGCATTTAGTTGATCTCGACGATTCAAGGCTCTTGCAACTTCGACATTCCACCAAGGGGGTCTGATCCTTTGAGCGGGATGAATTGTCCTCAAGAGTATACATTGGTCACTGGCCTCGCGAACTCTCTCATTGAGGATACGGCAGTCATCGTCCACCGTTCCTTCTCTGAGTTCGTCGATTAAATTAAGCGCACTGAGTTGTTCTTTCGTCCTCTGAAAGTCTGTTCGTGCAAAATTGGGTCAACGTATAGCTTCCTGTTGGGCTGGACGGGGCACTTTGATGGTGAATTCCACCTCGTTGTGATCAGCACATCCTAGTTTGTTGCCAAATAGGATGTTGCCCACCAAGCGCTCCTCAGTTGACATGACTAGGTCCAGTATGTTGTTCCCCCTGGTTGGTTCAAGAACATACTGTGTCATGCCATTATCATCGATAAACTCCGTTAGTTTATTGCCTGGGGCCTGTGAAGTTAAGCTCACCCAGTCAATATAAGGGAGATTGAAGTCACCGAAGATGATAGTCTCGTGATTATTTGAGACTATTTCTTCCGCAAGGGTTTGGCTGTTGCGGTACACCAATGCCAGCTTCAATGTCGCATAGGCCACTGTGATGTCTGCGTTGAGTATTTCACAAAAAACTGTGGCAAGCGTTGCACTTAGAAATGGATGCAGTATCTCCTTTATGTACAGCACGGACCCACCCCCTCGTATACTAGGGGTAGGTTTGTCCACGCTGAACATTTTGTAGCCTGGTAGTCTTATCTCTGCTACCAGGTTTCTACTGTGGAGATCGAACCATGTTTCATTTATGCCAATGACATCAAACGAGTACAGGGTCGCCAGTCCCCTCAGTTCGTCGAACGTAAGGGCAAAAGACTGCGCGTTACAGAAGGCCTGTCGACGTGGCGTGTCTTGGTCTTCGACATCTTCATCATTGGGGGGTTTCGACCTGGCGGCTGTGGACCAGGATCTTGACCATCCCTAGAATAACCTTCTTGTGAGCCCAGTAACGCATCTACCGTGCCCGCCCCTTCTTCCTCCTGGAGCGACTGATCGGTCATCGCTCCCGTCCGGGAATCTGCTGCGGGCACGGGGCCCTCTAGGTAGGGCTCCCTGTGGCCAAAACTGGAGCGTTTAAAGCACGCCGGACCCCTAGCTTTTGGGCATAGTATTTCTTAGCGCTTAGATGGAGCAGTCGTCTAAGTCGGTCATTTCCTACATCATTCAAGTGTAGGCCGTCTCTAAGGAGCAGATCGGGTCTCCACCGAAAGTCATAAAACAAGTTGATGAAGGGTACTCCATCGGACTTGCAAATAGTCTCGAGGGCTCGATTTGTAGAGGTTAACTTACTATACAGCTCGTCATCATCATTCATTCGCGGTAAGATGGATGTGATGGCCACTCGATCCGTTTTTGCCTTGAGGTCTTGAAATCAGCTGCATATACTTGGCTAGCAGATCTTCCGACCTTTTCCTTTTAAGATCATTGGTGCCTACATGGCAGATGATGAGTGTCTCCCGGCTGGAAAGTACAACCTCTGTAAGAACACCCCTGATCTTCTCAATTGTGGCACCGCGTTTGCAAATAACCCGCCTACTTGCCTTACACCTATCAGCAAATTCAACCGTCTGGTGTCGGCCGATAGAGTCACATAGGTCTGGTGTCTCAATTTCGCCGTCCAGGTCCGTGAACCTCTCAAAAGTGTTCCGCGTTGGCATCACAAACGCGGGCCGGTTCACGAAGGTGAACCGGTTCTGAACCTGCTGAAATCCATCCGAATCTACGCCCCCCCTCCGAGGTTGGGTGCGGCTTCGATACGCGGATGTCTTGGTCCAAGGTATCGGCATATTCCCGGTTTTCAGTTTCCAGGCAGCCGATGACCACTTGGCTTGACGGGAAGTAGGTACCCTGGGCTTGGGTATAGGGGTGGAAGCGATTTATGAGCTCACATCCAGCACCGGTAGCCGTGATATGGGCTTAGGGGTGGATGCGTGCTGCCGTTGCAGACTATTACCCAGGATGTCACGGTAGGAAGTCAGAGCAAGACCACCAAGACTCCCCCGCGATCGAACTGGGTCCCTTCGGTCAATCCTCTCCCGGGATGCCTCTCCGTCCAGCTGTAAAGCATGGACCGCCCGCTTGTTAACTTTTACTAGTTTCCTCGTCTGTTCCGCCAGGCCCTTACTTTCCGCCAGGCCCCGTAAGTTTCTACCGAGGTCTGCAGCAAAACTCTCTAGATCACTCTTACTAACAAGGTCTTCTTGGACCTTACGGTCCTCGTCTCTCACTTCCACTACAGACTCACAAGTCCTGCTGATCTCCTCTCTCATCTCCACTTACACACTGGCGACAGTTCTCAGCTGCTCCTCGAGGACAAAGACCTTCCCCACAAGGATCCCGTCCTCTTCGTCGTCGTCCCTACGCTGCTGGCCCTAGAAGGTCACCACGACCTGGTCAAGCCTGCCATCCAGCTCACAGAACCGGCAGACGAGAGTTCCCTCGAGGTCCCTGAAGACGCTCCTGCTCATCCTGGCGAAGGAGACCGAGTAGTCCGCCAGAGTAGAAGGCATCCTTAGACGTCGTCCTGGGAAATATTCGCCCTCTTTTTCACAGGCGCGGTTTATTACTCAATTAGCTTACTTTTCTGACACACACTATTATTATATTTGATAAATTATGCCACTAGTTTCAATACTTCGAATTATAATTTAACACTGAACAAAAGTTTTGCAATTCACATCCAAAAATATCAACACGATATGGTCAGTTATAAATCGGTACGGGAACAAATTCGATAGTAGTGATCCCATGCATGCATTAGCGCATATGGCAATGAGCTGTTACGACACTAGCGGTTATTAGCTGTTACGACACTAGCGGTTATTAGCTGTTACGACACTAGCGGTTATTAGCTGTTACGACACCAGCGGTTATTAGCTGTTACGACACCAGCGGTTATTAACTGTTACGACACTAGCGGTTATTAACTGTTACGACACTAGCGGTTATTAGCCATTACGACACTAGCGGTTATTAGCTGTTGCGATACTAGCGGTTATTAGCTATTACGATACTAGCGGTTATTAGCTGTTACGACACTAGCGGTTATTAGCTGTTACGATACTAGCGGTTATTAGCTGTTACGACACTAGCGGTTATTATCTGTTACAATACTAGCGGCTATTAGCTGTTACGACACTAGCGGTTAGTAGCTGTTACGACACTAGCGGTTATTAGCTGTTACGACGCTAGCGGTTATTCCAGTACCTAGAAAAACAATTGTAGCTTGAAATTTTCGAGCACTAAAAATCAGCGAAGAGGTTCCAGTAGCTTTTTACGAGAGGCAGATCGAAAGTGAGCTCACACAAGGGTAAGCTGTTATGAAAGTTAAGGTTTCGTTGTTAGTTGTAGAGAATAGTAGTTCTAGCGATAGCATCTATTATCATTATTTTGAGTAACGAATTGAGAGCCTGAACAATGCCTGATTGGAATATTTACGTATGTTTTCTTCAAACGAATTTGACAGGTGCAAAAAAAACTATATTGTACAGATTTTCATCAAATAATGTTGCTGGTAGACATGTTGCTGGTACACATTTTCATCGTACCCGTTCATTTTTATTGCGGCTGGTGCAAATGAAGGTTTTATTCCAGACTGAATATCGATATTTTCATCGCATATTGCTGGTTACCGTCGAATAAATCTTAGTATCGGAATTTCTATTCACAAGGCAAGAGATCACTCATTTTCTGGTAATTCAATACCAATACTTGAACTCAAATTCCAAGATTATAATCCAATTTGAGTGAATTCGAGAGAGAGCCGTTACTGAACATTCATCCTTAACCATGACATGTTATTAAATTGACGAAGCCAGTGTAAAAACTTGAACCAAAAATTTGTATTGGTTTCAATAGCAAAGATCACACAAGCAAACTATGAAGGTCGTATTATGCCACCTGTTATTTGCCTATTTTTAAATTTTGTATTCACACAATGGTACAATATTTTTACAAGTCACATAATACATCAGGATTAAAGATTTAAAAAACAATTGGTTCAATCAAAATATGCCGACAACGATCGCGATTATAAAAAAATAGCTATCAGAGCGTCAACAACAGAATTGGAAACTTTACCAAATATTAATAACCCGTTAAGCAAACTTCACGAATTTTACTTTGAAGGCAGAGTCGGAACTTGGATCGAATTGAAATTCAAGAACGTAATTTAAAGTTGCAATTCAATGGAAGAAGATGATATTTCGCTTAGCATTAATTCCCACGTAATGTAAATTCATTCGGGAATTTTTCGTAATGTATATTTGAAGAGGGCGAGCGTCGCAAAGAACCTGGTGAAAACATCATAACGAACATACAAGGAGAGCGGAAAAAAATGGATCTGAAAAATCGTGTTGGACAAGATCAATTTGCATAATAGATTTTTTTTGTTCATATCAACGGTCCATGTGAGAGGTATATGAGCCTCGTTCAATTCAACAAGGAGAATAACACGAATAATATTTTTAGGGCTAACTCGAATAGGACTTCGGTTGCACCTCCTCAGATAATGATTGCCTGTATCAAATAAAAGTATGCAGGGGATTAATATATAAGTAACAAAGAGTTGGTAGTAAAATATTTCGAAACCGAATATGTGATCCCAGACTCCTAAATATATTTCTGACAGACCTGATCAATATGAAGTAGAAAGTTCATTTCATTGTATTGAATTGAGCGGCATGGGTGGTGATGTAGAGATGTAACTAAGCATCAATTTAGTTTTACTTTCGTGAGCAATAAATTTGTTGCCAACCAACCATGTCGAAAGATTCAGTATTGTTTTTTTAAATCAAAAGATCTACAAGTTGATCAAAGTGGTCAGATTGGGCATAAAGGACGGCATCATTAGCAAATAGAACACATTTTAGTACACTTTGTGGTGTATCATTGTTCAAAAAACATTTTTAAAAAGGTGGCCCAGGACTGATCCTTTAGGAACACTTACGGTTATTGGCAACCCATAAATATTTTTAGTCGTTACAGAAGACATGCTGATTTGTAAAAGATAAACACATATTGACCAGTGATCAAACATTTCCACGAACACCAAAAGCTTGCAATTTTGTTCAGAAGATATTCATGGATAATGTTAAGGAACAAACCAACGCTATAAGATCAATCATTAAATGACTGAAGCAGGTCAGATACTAGAGGGACAGTTGTTAAGGTTATATCAGATTTCGAACTGAAACAGAATAGCACAGAAGACATAACATTGTTAGTAAGGAGAAATTGGGTTTTGGCAGATCGTTTGCAATTGATGGTGGCCAGCAGATCATTTTTATTTTTCTTGAAGGAACATTTGACCTTCAAATGATACCGAGAGCGTCCTTGTAACGACACTTCCATGACGTCAGTAGATGTGAGAGGGAGGAGAAGCGCTGAGGAGAGTTTTGACATGAACATTTAGACCTTTTTAATAGAAGCGTTGATAAGAGGAGAGAATGAGAATAAGCGCTGAGGAGAGTTGTGTCATGAACATTTAAGCTCTTTTAATAGAAGCGTTGATAAGAGGAGAGAATGAGAAGAAGCGCTGAGGAGAGTTGTGTCATGAACAGTTGAGCACTCATATAGAATCGCTGAGGAGAGGAGAGATTGAGAAGAGGCGCTGAGGAGAGTTGTGTCATGAACAGTTGAGCACTCTAATAGAAGCGCTGAGAAGAGGAGAGATGGAGAAGAAGCGCTGAGGAGAGTTGTGTCATGAACAGTTGAGTACTCTCAATTGACTCATAGATTTTGTCTCACTCAATGAATTGTGGTCAATAATAAAATTAAAGTCCTTATGAACCACTATCTTCTGCATGTGGCAGACCTTTGTTGCGTCAGTAATGGCGATAAACTTACAGGAAAAGTTGACTATTCATAACATAAAGCCATTCCTACGACAATGTTCCAATTAAATTTATATCTCTTCTTTACTAAGATATAAGCAGCATGCATTCAAATTTCCATAGGATTTTGTTTAAAAAACGGTAGGTGAACCATCATTAAATAAATTTAGGTGCATAATAGGATTGCCAGCCTGATATTGTTTCGTGCCGCAGGGCAACAGTGGCAGTGTAGAGCATGACCCAACATCTAGTTAAATATTTAATTACTCTGTCCGATTTCTGCAAAGGTGTTCTGAACCAAGTACTCAGACAATATATTTGAATACTGTTTTGGCCCAACGCTGAATTCAGACCAAGCAGGTGGTCTTGGGGTCACGGGATTGTCCGAGGTAAATGCCATGGCCATGCTCTTTACGTCCCTAGCAAATTTCTTCTTCGTTGTTTTATAGGATCAATGCACTGATATGAGTAAATAACCACGGTTATAGTATCAATGAACAGAGATGAATAAATAACCAAGGTTATAGAATCAATGTACTGAGGTGAGTAAATAATCACGGTTATGAGATCAATGCACTAAGATGAGTAAATAACCACGGTTATAGGATCAATGAACAGAGATGAGTAAATAACCAAGGTTCTAGGATCAATGTACTGAGGTGAGTAAATAATCACAGTTATAGGATCAATGCACTGAGGTGAGTAAATAACCACGGTTATAGGATCAATGTACTGAGGTGAGTAAATAACCAAGGTTACAGGATCAATGTACTGAGGTGAGTAAATAATCACGGTTATAAGATCAATGCACTGAGGTGAGTAAATAACCACGGTTATAGGATCAATGTTCTGAGGTGAGTATATAACCATGGTTACTGCATCAAAGTACTGAGGTGAGTAAATAACCACGGATACTGCATCAAAGTACTGAGGTGAGTAAATAACCATGGTTTCTGCATCAAATTACTGAGGTGAGTAAATAACCATGGTTACTGAATCAAAGTACTGAGGTGAGTAAATAACCATGGTTGCTGAATCAAAGTACTGAGTTGAGTAAATAACCATGGTTACTGCATCAAAGTACTGAGGTGAGTAGATAACCATGGTTACTGAATCAAAGTACTGAGGTGAGTAAATAACCACGGTTACTGCATCAAAGTACTGATGTGAGGGAATATCCTGCATCAAAGTACTGAGGAGAGTAAATAACCATGGTTACTGCATCAAAGTACTGAGGAGAGTAAATAACCATGGTTACTGAATCAAAGTACCGAGGTGAGTGATTAACCATGGTTACTGCATCAAGTATTGAGGTGAGTGAATAACCATGGTTACTGCATCAAAGTACTGAGGAGAGTAAATAACCATGGTTACTGCATCAAGTATTGAGGTGAGTGAATAACCATGGTTACTGCATCAAAGTACTGAGGAGAGTAAATAACCATGGTTACTGCATCAAAGTAATGAGGAGAGTAAATAACCGTGGTTACTGAATCAAAGTACTGAGGTGATTGATTAACCATGGTTACTGCATCAAGTATTGAGGTGAGTGAATAACCATGGTTACTGCATCAAAGTACTGAGGAGAGTAAATAACCATGGTTACTGCATCAAAGTAATGAGGAGAGTAAATAACCGTGGTTACTGAATCAAAGTACTGAGGTGATTGATTAACCATGGTTACTGCATCAAGTATTGAGGTGAGTGAATAACCATGGTTACTGCATCAAAGTACTGAGGAGAGTAAATAACCATGGTTACTGCATCAAAGTAATGAGGAGAGTAAATAACCGTGGTTACTGAATCAAAGTACTGAGGTGATTGATTAACCATGGTTACTGCATCAAGTATTGAGGTGAGTGAATAACCATGGTTACTGCATCAAAGTACTGAGGAGAGTAAATAACCATGGTTACTGCATCAAAGTAATGAGGAGAGTAAATAACCGTGGTTACTGAATCAAAGTACTGAGGTGATTGATTAACCATGGTTACTGCATCAAGTATTGAGGTGAGTGAATAACCATGGTTACTGCATCAAAGTACTGAGGAGAGTAAATAACCATGGTTACTGCATCAAAGTACTGAGGAGAGTAAATAACCATGGTTACTGAATCAAAGTACTGAGGTGAGTGATTAACCATGGTTACTGCATCAAGTATTGAGGTGAGTGAATAACCATGGTTACTGCATCAAAGTACTGAGGTGAGTGAATAACCATGGTTATTGTATTGCAAGATAGAGGAACCATGCAAAAATAAATCATAATCATTGAGATAATTATTGGGGCTTACGAAAATCTCTTATGGTCATAGAGTACATTACCATACAAAACTATCTTATTGTCATTGATTACATTACCGAGATAGTTGAAACTCAAGGCCAGTGGAGCGTACTAAACTATCGTATTGTCATTGAGAATATTATCAAGGTAATTGTAACTCTAGGCCAGCGGAACATACTAAACTATCTTATTGTCATTGAGTACATTACCGAGGTAATTGAAACTCTAGGCCAGCGGAGCACACTAACTATCTTATTGTCTTTGAGAACATTATTGAGGTTATTTTAGCTATAGGCCAGCGGGGCATACTAAACTATCTTATTGTCATTGAGAACATTATCGAGGTTATTGTAACTCTAGGCCAGCGGGGCATACTAAACTATCTTATTGTCATTGAGAACATTATCGAGGTAATTGTAACTCTAGGCCAGCGGGGCATACTAAACTATCTTATTGTCATTGAGAACATTATCGAGGTTGTTGTAACTATGGGCCAGCAGAGCATACTAAACTATCTTATTGTCATTGAGAACATTATCGAGGTAATTGTAACTCTAGGCTAGCGGAGCATATGATTCCAATCCTCAACCATTCCTTCGTCAGCTGGGAACGCCAACACAAAAAAACTACAAGTAGTCTACGGTCATTGCGCCTAATATTTCAGTACCTCTTATACATTGCGATTGGACAAACGTAGCTCACCTAATATAATAGAAACTACGGACGTTCAAACGAAAGAAGAATATTCAACAGCATGCCTTCGGTTATGATAATAATATGAAAGGATGACCCTAATACTTCATTATACCTCATTTTAGAGTCACTGAGAACAGGAATATGGAATGTATATATAAAAATATAGCGCTGTTATTCAGCAATAGTTGTAGCCTAAGGCAATCTAATCGAACACCCAAACGGAAATTTTAGTTAGCTATGTACATTTTAAGCTACCAATATGTTGAATAAGTTGTAAGTTGGTTAATATTTTCGTTTTATTTTCTTGTCCTGAATAATTACTCCAGTGCTGTGTTCTCTAGAAGCAGATTCCACCTCAAATAACTAAATTAACCATGAGCACAAGTTTGCATCAAATTAATAACATGTGGATAAA
Source organism: Gammarus roeselii (assembly GCA_016164225.1). Lineage (NCBI taxonomy): Eukaryota > Metazoa > Arthropoda > Malacostraca > Amphipoda > Gammaridae > Gammarus > Gammarus roeselii. The sequence goes on along the minus strand of SDVV010002445.1, from coordinate 10,273 downwards.
TTATTATATAAATAAAGTGTGCATGAAAAATCTCAGAATCGACAGAATATTGCCCTTCAGTCTGACCAGAAGTAATGATTTGATCAGACCAACAGTAATGGTTTGATCAGACCAACAGTAACGGTTTGGTCAATCAACAGTAATGGATTGGCCAGACCAGCAGTTATGGCTTGGTCAAACCGACAGTAGAGGTTTTGTCAGACCAGCAGTGATAGCTTGGTCAGACCGGTAGTGGAGGCTTGGTCAGATAAGCAGGAACGGTTTGGTCCGACCAACAGAAATGGATTGGCCAGACCAGCAGTTATGGTTTGGTCAGACCAACAGTAAAAGATTGGCCGGACCACCAGTTAAGGCTTGGTCAAACCAGCAGTAAAGGTTTGGTCAGACCAGCAGTGAAGGCTTGGTCTAACCAGCAGCCACGGTTTGGCCAGACCATCAGAGAAGGTTTGATCAGACCAGCCGAAACGGTTCGTTAAAACGATCTCCAACTGGATTCCATTATTGCATTTGCCGAATTATTCCAAAAAGATTCCCACTACCATATGTTGACATCACAGAATTTTATGGTTTTATACGTGATCTTTTCAATTTATGTACGTCGTTCATTCAAAACATGTTCCAGTAAATATTTCTGTAATATTCACTTATGACCTGAATCGCAAGAAGTGTCGCATTTGAATAAATTTCTATTGGTATGACCCTCATCGATGTTTGTACGCACTCAACTAGAACAAATACCGTTACCCGATTTGTATAATGGCGTCAGAATATAGACTAGGATTTGGAGCTTTGAAGATCTGAAGTGATTAGTAATACAAACAAATATATTGAAATTCTCTTGCAACTCCTGTCCTAGTCTGTGATAGTCCGTCCAACTTAACACGAACCTCACGAATATATCTTATGAGTTTATAAAACATATTTCCGCATAACCTAGGCAAGTAAGATGTACGCAGCCGTTCTCTCTTCAGGGCTCCATTTATCCGGTTACATGATGTGATGAACTCTATACATACTGTTAGCTATAGTAGTAAGATAACGCATCCATTTAAACCCAGTCCTATTCACTCAGTAACACGTTGTGATGCCCTCAACATTATTACTTAATATGATTTGATCGTCTTAATTCATCACCTCTTCTATTCTTCATTTATTTTTTTCATATATTTATTGTGTTAGTGAATTCATTTTATTCTAGCCCTCATTTATTTACTCAGTTAGACGTAATGAACTCTGTATTACCACCTAAACCGATTTGATGGTCTTAACATTTCATTGCAAACATTCTAGATCTGTTATGCATATTTATGCATTGTTTTACTGTGCCCCACCAATACCATACAGATTGGAGTGCAATAAAGATTTGTTTGTTTGTTTAGAAAGTGGCTCTCTAATTCACATAGACCCACCCACACCATCACATACTATGCAGCCTAATGTATTAGGATATAAATCTGAATTAAGAATTCATGTATAGAGACATACAGCCGTTTCCCCCTAGTTAGGGGGGTGACTAAGCTAGGCAGACACAGAGGGGGGAGGCGCCAAATCTCCCCGCCACAAGACCGCCGTGTCCCTGCCGAGGCTCGAACTCGCGACATGCAGCACCAAAGGCTGACACTGCAGTCGGATACGCTAACCACTCGGCCACGGCCACGGCCACCCATTATTATATGAAACATTTCAATGTCTGATGGTAACAACTTGTGTGTTCAGGATATAGAGCATTCTTATTGATTACTTTAAGCCCACTGTGATAGCTCTTTCGTCGTGACATGTTACAGAAAGAGTCGTGTTCTGATTTTCAGCTATGAAAGCAAGAGGCCTCCCCACCGTTCCTACTCTGTTACAAGTTGTGATGAACCCCTTAAAGTTACTTAATATTTGCTGATTTGATTGTCTGATATCACCCATTAACCTAATTTTAGATTTACTGGTCATATTTGGGGATGATTTAATTTAAAAAAAATAACGTTTGAGAATGAATATTTCTTTTGGTATTATTAGTTTAACACACCCGACCACCATTAGTACCCATTGTATTAGGCGGATAATGGGAAGTAGGCATTGTTCACCAACATATTTCCTGCGTCTGATCTCAATATTATGTGCCATCGTATTATAGGGCTGATTCATTGGGTACTTTGAATATTTTTTGGTATCTATTTGGTGACGACTTGTTCCGAAATAATTGTGCATTTTTTGTTCGCTCAGCTAGGGAAGGAAGATGTACATAGTTGTTCATACTCGGCCCCAATTTCTCGGTCACTCGTTGAAATGAGCCTAATAAAGCTACTCAATCTAATTTGATGTTCTTTGCTTATCATGATACGTGTTTTTGATTTTTGCATATTTATGTATAGAATTGCGATGCAGAAAAAATAAGTAGTACAATACCGTTTATGTTGGAATATTTTTTCATTTAGTTCTTTCTTTCAACAACTGACATGTTTATGCCATCGTCTGCTTTGTGAGCTATCAAAATCGAACCACACTCGAATATATAGCAATGCAGACAACAGGTGCATGCTTGTAGCTAAACGTTCACTTCATCACATAGCTCGATAAAACATGTCCTGTGTTTCTTGGTACATGCTGCAACAATGCCTCATCAGCTGACACTTTTGTGTCAGCGCCTGCTTCCACAGTGATCTACCCCAGCGAGCTCCAAGGCTAGAGTCACGTTCTAGTTCCATCAGCTTCCGCAAGGCGTCAACAAGACAGCTAGGCAGGCTCGCCAGTGTGTTATCCTAGAGACGAGACGAGGGTCGCTTAGCAGAGGGTTCGGGAAAAGACTCACGAAAGTGTTAGATGCCACGCATGGACTAATGAAATCGTATAAAAGAAAGTACCCCAAGATTCAAATGGAGTTGGGATTTACAATATAACGTTGAGGAAGTTCCGCACCCTGTTTTATTTAACTTTGAAACTTTCTGTGATTTTGATGCATATTTAAATTTGCTCTTCAACGGTTTGTGAGCGAGTTTTTTTCTTTTTATCTTTATGAGAGTGCTTGCAGGGCTGCTTGCCAATTTGTATCGCTGAATCGGCATTCCAATTTAAATTAGACATTATTGTAGTATTGATACAAAATATTTTTTCACGTCTCCCTACCATCGAATTTCACAACTTATGGTGGGCTTTGGGGTATTTTGTGCTGCTTCTCCCGCTTAACCGTAATTCCCCTCTTAGTTCTATTCATGGTTCACCATAACTTAATATTATTAATATACTCTAACAAATTGCACAAATGCAATTTATGAAAATATCAGCAAAAAACAAGGTGTTAGAGAACTATTTTTAGAAAACTATTTAAAAAAAACTATTTCCTGGATTGTGAACAATTCTTTGTTGCTGCCTCGACGTGGGTCGACAAGAAAATAGGATTGAACGGGCAACGCTATAAGAGAAGTGCCAGCACCCGAAGATAATTAGGGAAAGTCTTGTCATGAAGAACAAACCGTCGGATATTGCGGTGCATGACGAGAAACGAGGGCACCATCAACTTGTAGCCACAGTATCCTTGTGTAAATGGTAGCAATGTGCGATTCTATGTTATGTATTAAGAGGGGGGGGGGAAATTATGTAGAGAACAATGAACAAATCTAAAATTATTATAATATACTCGCAGTCACAAATGCTTGTGAAGAATATCACAATCGTCTAGACCCGTCTGCATCAAATCTTTTGTACTGCTGACTCACTGACCCCTTTCTGATTTACTGTACAAGCGTGTCTAGTTCTGCCGACAAAACAAACTAATGGCAGACGCGTGCATTTAGAACACTACCACATGCTAACCGACGTGACCACACACTGGTTCTCTTCTGTCGAGGAATAACCTCCCTCTGTGACGCATCATTATTTTCTCTTGCAGTATTTCTTTACAGCTATTGATACCCCTTATTTCGTAGGATATAAATCTATGTGTAATTGGCTATTTCTCGGCATTTAATCAGCAGAAATAATTTTCTTAAGTACCGAACTGCTAAAACTTGAAATTCGGTTACTGCAGATTTAAAAACGAGTAGCATCACTCCCAACGTAAACTAAATATAGGCCTAGTTCGACTTTAAAGGGCAGAAATTCTTGATCAGTAATTTTCAGTGCTTAATCAAGTCACCACATCAACCGTTTCTATTCTCCTGCATACATTTTTTCTCCTGTATGTTATTATCATGCCCGTGTGTCGTATACTGACATTTTCTATATTGTACATGTAGGAACCTGTCCAATTATTCTCTCATTTACAGGGCACATCGAAATGTTTGATTGTGCGCTTATGTCACCATACAGGTCAACTATTGTGCGCTTATGTCACCATACAGGTCAACTATTGTGCGCTTATGTCACCATACAGGTCAACTATTGTGCCCTTATGTCACCATACAGGTCAACTATTGTGCGCTTATGTCACCATACAGGTCAACTATTGTGCGCTTATGTCACCATACAGGTCAACTATTGTGCGCTTATGTCACCATACAGGTCAACTATGCATCTTGTTTCTAAATTTGCGACTCGGAGACCACCCAATTGATGGATATCGATTGCTTCCAATCCCATGATGGATTCTTGCTACTGTCAGTTTCTTTCTTAAATGTCATTTTGTGCAGTATATAGTCATGATTACTCATACATTGTTTGCAGTATACAGTCATGATTACTTATACATTGTTTGCAGTATATAGTCATGATTACTTATACATTTTGTGCAGTATATAGTCATGATTACTTATATATTGTTTGCAGTATATAGTCATGATTACTTATACATTGTTTGCAGTATATAGTCATGATTACTTATACATTATTTGCAGTATATAGTCATGATTACTTATATAATGTGTGCAATAAATAGTCATGATTACTTATACATTGTTTGCAGTATATTGTCATGATTACTTATATATTGTGTGCAATATATAGTCATGATTACTCATACATTGTTTGCAGTATATAGTCTTGATTACTTATACATTATTTGCAGTATATAGTCATGATTACTATTACATTGTTAGCAGTATATGGTTATGATTACTTATATATTGTGTTGCTGTATATAGTCATGATTACTTATATATTGTGTGCAGTATATAGTCATGATTACTTATGTATTGTGTGCAGTATATAGTCACGATTGCTCATATGTCAGTTGAACAAACACAAATCCTCATTTCCGAGGGCGGCCATTTCCCATTTAGATAATCCTGGTCACGTCGCAAACATAAACGAAAAAAATGATTTATGTGACCTTCGAGTGTGAATATAATTTGCTTATTGTTATCCTGACACTGAGCATGGCTATGACATCAGACATAACGATTAATTCATGAAACAGCTTAGAGAACATGAGAAATTAGTCATGCTCTCGACATGGGACAGGGGTTCCATGTTGTGGTTTATCCGGTGACGGGAACGGACGAGACGGGGAACGGGTGACGTTAAATCGGGTGAAAAGAATAGGGTGAAGGGGATCGGGTAAAGAGGATCGGGAGACGAGGATCGGATGAAGGGGATTGGGTGAAGAGGATCTGGTGACGGGGATCAGGTGAAGGAGATTGGGTGACGAGAATCGGGTGAAAATAATAAGGTGAAGGGGATTGGGTGAAGGGGATCGGGTGAAGGGGATCGGGTGAAGGGGATCGGTTGAAGGGGATCGGGTGAAGGGAATCGGGTGAAGGGGATCAGGTGAAGGGGATCGGGTGAAGGGTATCGGGTGAAGGGGATCGGGTGAAGGGGATCGGATGAAGGGGATCGGGTGAAGGGGATCGGGTGAAGGGGATCGGGTGAAGAGGATCGGTTGAAGGGGATCGGGTGAAGGGGATCGGGTGACGGGAATCGGGTGACGGGAATTAGGTGACAGGAGTCGGTGATGGAAATCGGGTGACAGATAACGTGTGACGAGAATCGGGTATCAGTAATCGGTGTCAGGAACGGGGTGAAGGGAAAAGGGTGATGGGAGTCGGGTGTAAGTTAGAACTGATTGGACACATAAGACATTTGCGCAGAATGAAAAAATTAACATCGAACATGAAACACGATTAAGTATCGCCATAAATAAGAGTCAAAATGCAATCAAGTCCTAAATTTGACCCAGTTATCAGAATCGATATCAAAAATATCATCATCACCAACGAAGTCATCAAAAAGGATATCCAGGATATCAATACCACTAAGAAATCTATCAACAAAGGTATACAAGACCTCAATATCACTAACCAATAAATCAAGATCGGTATCCAAGATATCACTATGTCTAATCAAGATGTCAACATTTCTAACCAAGTTATCAATACAAATATACAAGAAATCAATATCAGTAGAGAAAATCGTACACACCAACTTCAATATCCATAACATCAACATCAATTGGAAATCACAGACATCAACATCAAATCACAAACATCATCATCATGCATGAGATCAAAATCAAAAATGATTATCGACCACTTTTTCAAACAGCTGCAACGCTCACTCTAAACCACGATTGTCCAGCTATCCAGCGCTGAGCTATCCAGCACTGAGTTATCCAGCACTGAGCTATCCAGCACTGAGCATCCAGCACTGAGCTATCCAGCACTGAGCTATCCAGCACTGAGCTAACCAGCACTGAGCTATCCAGCACTGAGCTATCCAGCACTGAGCTATCCAGCACTAAGCTATCCAGCACTGAGGTATCCAGCACTGAGCTATCCAGCATTGAGCTATCCAGCACTGGAATATGTAATGTTCACCAACCCTACGCAACCCCTTTTCTTGCTTTCCATGGCCCCACGTCGTTCCAGAAGATTGGTAGGAATGAACCCATTCCCTGCTTTCACTGTCATTTTCTTACTATTTCTTGCTTTGTTGACTGTTATTATACGTTATCTAATTAAAATAAAGCCCGGGATGCTGCAGGTATCCGTAACCATCAAAGTATTCTCAATATTTATTGTTCCTTGTAGTTCATCTCCATCGATATATTGCTCGATGTTCTTCTATGTTTCTATTAAAATCAACATTTCGAGGAAGGAATGTACCCCAGCGACATCACATCAAATGTAACATATCTTCACATCTGCTTAACACCTACTGACAATCAACACTGCAATTCCCAATCATTCGGTGCCGTGTAATTATAATGAGATCCTCAGTTCTAATCCCCGTCAAGAAAATGTTGTCTGGGGATTACACGAGTACTATCATACGTACATAGTTGATATAACCTAATCAACAATGATCCCCAAGGCTTTTTATTTCTACCATCCCTGAAATATAACATCGTTAAACATAATCCATATTTTTTTAGCTAACAAATTTAACTTTACAACCCAACCCCCACAGAAGGGGCGAAGATAGCACTTGTTTACTAGGAGTTGATAGTAGGAATAGAGGGTGGAAAATAATCCAACTTTCCACATAGTAATGGTTCAAGTTAAGGGGTGATGAAGGCTAATTCTGATTCGTCAAATTTGTCTCAAGCAACCTTCCTTGTCAACAACTGTTATATATGACAGAGTTGGTGGTGAGGTTCATACCGTCAATTGGTGGTGACGTGCATATCGTCAATTGGTGGTGATGTGCATATCGTCAATTGGTGGTGTTGTGCATATAGTCAATTGGTGGTGACGTGCATATCGTCAATTGGTGATGATGTGCATATCGTCAATTGGTGGTGATGTGCATATCGTCAATTGGTGGTGATATGCATATCGTCAATTGGTGGTGTTGTGCATATCGTCAATTGGTTGTAATGTGCATATCGTCAATTGGTTGTGATGTGCATATCGTCAATTGATGGTGATGTGCATATCGTCAATTGGTGGTGACGTGCATATCGTTGATTGGTGTTGACGTGCATATCGTCAATTTCATCATACAAGAAACCTTTGCTGTTAATTGTTACTCTGATAGATGAAGTTGAATGTTAAGAGAATATCGAAACATTTGGTGCTAATAGAAAAAAAAATCCGATCCTCCCCTAACCTGGCATAACCTTATTACCTTTGGGATCTAAAGGTACCTCCTTGTGTTAGTCTCACCTCAGTTTGTTCAGGGGGCCCAAGACGGCCATACACTGATCACCCAGGCCGCTCGGCTGATCAACTCGCGTAATCTCACTAGGGAAGCCCAGACAATATGTCTGCTGCTTGAATTTGTTGTTGTTGTTGTAATGCAAGCAGCCAAGAAGAAATTGGCGCTGCTTTTCGGCCACAATGCGATACTGTAACACTATTCACCATCGCAGGACACGTAATGATCGTGTCCAGTAAGTTCCGTGTCGCACGGAACTTACTGGACAGAAACATGTGTCTACTCAAGGAACACTATTCAATTTGTTTGTTCTATAGCAGAGGAGAAAATGGACGTTAAAAGTACTCAAAATGACTCAATTTTAACGTGCAATTTGGGTAATGGTACTCAAAATTGTTTTCGACAATCAAGGGGGTTCTCAGAATGTTTTCATGCAACTCAGGTAGTACTCAGTAAGTGTGTGTCATCGGGTGGTACTCAAAAGGGTTACTGTGGGGGTACTGATTAGATATCTGTAACTCAGATGATACTCAGGATGTTTACCTTCAAATAATGTTCATCTACAACTCACGTGGTACCCAAAATAGTTATCTGCCAGTCATTGTATACCCCGGAATGGTTATCTGCATTTCGTGGTATACTCAGAATGGTGATCTGAAAATCAGGTGGGTCTCATAATATTTATATGCAATTCATGATGTACTAGTAATTGTGATTTACAACTCAGGTGGCTACATTAGGCTTGCCTCAATGAAGTTCGATGGGATGATAACCACATTACCTGAAAAGTAATTTTCGTTGGGATTTTTTTCACGAAAGAATTAAAGTTAGTGCCCAGTTTCATCTTCGAATCATTTTGAAGAAGATTCTGGCTGTTAAGAAAACGGGAACAATAAAAATCAAAACAAGGAAGTTTAAGCCGAAATATTTTATATCAGAGATCGTATTTTCATTTAACCTGCAAATCGACGAGCTTTCGACGTTCGAACGTTGACTATTCGTCTTATTTCTCTTGATTATTGCCGTTCTAATGGATGGAGGTAACGAAGAAACATCTCTGTCAACTTCGTCCATTGTGCAACCAATAATGAGGTTAGTTAAATGGACGAAGTTGTCGGCAGTCTCATCTCCTACAACTTCAGCTAGCAGAGTAACTGTTAACTGACAAGATTGGTTCAACGGACGAAGTTGCCGGCAGTCTCATCTCCTACAACTTCAGCTAGCAGAGTAACTGTTAACTGACAAGATTGGTTCAACGGACGAAGTTGTCGGCAGTCTCATCTCCTACAACTTCAGCTAGCAGAGTAACTGTTAACTGACAAGATTGGTTCAACGGACGAAGTTGCCGGCAGTCTCATCTCCTACAACTTCAGCTAGCAGAGTAACTGTTAACTGACAAGATTGATTCAACGGACGAAGTTGTCGGCAGTCTCATCTCCTACAACTTCAGCTAGCAGAGTAACTGTTCACTGAGAAGATTGGCTCAATGAACGAAGCTGTCAGCAGTCTCATTTCCTACAACTTCAGCTAGCAGAGTAACTGGTAACTGATATGATAGGTTCAAGGAACGAAGTTGTCGGCAGTCTCATCACCTCAAATTTCGTCTCGAAGAGTGACAAAAACCTGACAAAGTTTGTCTGTTCAAGCGTGCCGGAAATGAATAGCACACACACAAATACACACCCACACGACTAAGAAACAGAGCTATCTGCGCCCACACGACTAAGAAACAGAGCTATCTGCGCCCACACGACTATGAACAGAGCTATCTGTGCCGACACGACTATGAACAGAGCTATCTGCGGCCACACGACTATGAACAGAGCTATCTGCGCACACACGACTATGAACAGAGCTACCTGCGCCCACACGACCATGAACAGAGCTATCTGCGCACACACGACTATGAACAGAGCTACCTGCGCCCACACGACTATGAACAAAGCTATCTGCGCCCACACGACTATGAACAAAGCTATCTGCGCCCACACGACTACGAACAGAGCTATCTGCATTCACACGACAATGAACAGCGCTATCTGCCCACACACGACTATGACAGAGCTATTCGGTACAAGTGAGAATTATCCGCCAGGATTGGGGCGAGTGTATCACAGCCGCCCGGCCAAAATTCACGTAGATGACCCAGATAGCATTGAAACAGGAGGTTTCCCCTATCCTAACATAATGGCCATGTGACGCCATTTGGGGTTTGTCCCACTTTAATCTGCTCAATCGTTCAAGATATTTGTGT
>SDVV010002444.1:0-23039 GCA_016164225.1 Gammarus roeselii | reverse complement strand
TACATACACATATAGCAATATATACGTCTCAGCCTTTAGTATGCCTAAATATAAATAATAAAAATTGAACAATTGGCTAATCATACATATATACAGATGAATGTATATTTATCTCTTTTTTCATTCGTTTTTTTCCCAGTTTTTCAATTGGTTTCGATTTCAAGTATTTACATGTAAAACCCCGGTGTCAGCTCACCTCTTTGTGCACCAAAGAGAGGAATTTAACCATAAACTGAAAGGAAAGGACGGTGTAGGGATCTTCCTCATCAAAATTTATATACACAAAGGGTTAAATGATCAGCGAAGACGCTGTGGGTCGGCGAGTGAATCTTTACAAGACTATATTCGGTCTCGAAGCGATGTTCGGGTTAGATCGGGACCGGCTCTTATTACGATATGGCTAGCAATAAAAAACTTCCAATAAAACTGGAAGCTTGGATACGAAGAACAGTATGCGATTGCATTTACAAACTCTTCTCTCATTGGTTATGATATTGCCCCTGTGCAAAGCTGCCCTGATGCTATCAAGTGGTGGCAGTGTTGGTCAGAGGAGACCGTATGGTGTGAGCCGCTGCTCCATGCGGTATTGCAGGGTGAAGTAAGCATCAAGGCATGCGAGTGAGGAGGGTCAAGAAGATGATTGCAGAAGCTACACCATCCTTCCTCACCGCAACATCAATGTAGATGGGCAATCTTGACATACAGCACACGGGTACTGCATTCCCATGGTACATGCACTTCCGTCGTGGTTAGGCGAGGTCTTATTGGAGGTTAAGGGAAATGAGGAGGTACAGGGCAGATAACGCACGACGCCACCGGCCGTGTCGACGAGAGGTCCGGTAATACACTAAGAATCGTGGACTTATAGAATTTCAGCACTCACTCGTTGAAGAAGAAGGGGTAGGTAGGGAAGAGAACAGGAAGGGGACGTAGTAGCTACGTCGCAACCCCTTCCGACGCCACCAGCCGTGTTGACAAGATATCTTGGCAATACACGATGTATCTTGCGCTCACAATTCAAGTGGTTATTAGTGGTGCCGGATCGTCTCGTCAAGTGAATCAGCGGCTGGAAATTACACTGAATTACCCCTAAATGCGTTTCATGTCCTTGCCCTTCTGTTCGCTGATCAAGTGTCCAACAATGGTTTATGGTACAGCAGAGGTTCTTTCCTCTAAAACAACACCAGTTGCTGGAGGTGATAACACGGTATGCTGACTGACAATCACTGGCTCATAAATGTTCCACTTGAACATCATCACAATTTCATAATTGCCATCCATGCTCAATGAATAAACCACTCCATCAGGGCTTTGTTGATCCTGTTGCAGACCTATAAACGTGAGTGCCCAGACCGAAGAAGAACCGGCAAAATTAAGTGCTACCTGGATCACGAGCATTGTACTATTAAGGGTTCTTACCCGGAGAGCCTCTTTATGAGGAGCAGCCAGCCGGCAAAAACAAGAAGGCGGAAAGCCACACGGCAGGCTGAAATTTCTCTGGCTAAATGCCGGTTGGCTATTAGAAAGTTTAGCTATATTGTTTTAGTTTTAGTCTGGATCACAGGTCTCGCGAAGAAGGTGTGACTACCCAAGAGCATTTGATCTATAGGTCACAGCATTGGAATGCTACGGTGATACAAGTATTACATATTCAAATTCAAAATAAGACCTTCCCTGTTCTAACCTTCTTGTGGCTTCCATGCTGCCATGTGCCCCGTCTCGCACATGGTGGTCAATTGAGACACAAACAAGCGAGCCAAGTGGGCAACATTGGCCGGATCTGGTCCGAGGTCTAACAGAGACCGAATCTTATGACCCAAACTGTAGGACAAGTTCCAGTCCAGTGATTGATGTTCCCGTTCCCACTGTCGCAGCAGCTGATAATAGGATAGAAGATAAAAGATTACAGGCGTACAAAAAGTAGGAGTGATTTGTTGTGTCGATATTGCGGACATCTTATAACTGGCAGACAATTTTACTTTACAACTGATGATAATATGACGAAATGGTTGTGTAGCTTCTTCATATCAAGTTGACTAATTACTGATCCACCAACTAATTTTTATAGTTCTGTATTGAAGTTCAGAAGCCCAAATTTAGATTTAAAAAAAGTATTGATGCAATAAACAGGAGGGTTTTATGGCAAATTAACAAGATAGGTTAGACTTACTTCGTAAAAAGAATCCCGTTGCTTTCTAAAAATGTGGAATGTTGTGTTATCAGGAAAGTTTGTCCTGTTGTCAGTGTCCAGTTGATAAGCGACCCCTTTGATGGGTGATCGCAGGGGTTGTTTGGGGGAAGGCTGCACTGGGCTGGCCTCCACCACCGCTAGAAGACGTTGCTGCAGTTGTGGGGCAAATATCTGCAACCTCTTGTTCTCTACCAAGAGCCGTAATAGGGACCGATCCAACATCTGCAAGATGGGGCTAACCATAGAGAGGAACCTCGAGGCAAAGTAGATGCAGTTGGCCAAGGACCCTAAGAACCAAGTCTGAGGGTTTTGGGCTTCGTCAGTTGGTCCACTGGTGCTAACACCTCCGGAATCCGATGGTGGCACAATGGTCAGGCAGCCACGAGCCGTGAGAAGCTGGAACGCAAAGTAGAGCTCCATCATAAGGCTGGGAACGTAATTATATAAAACGAGAGCTGCATAGACTCTGGAGAGGTCATCCAGCAAATCTACACTGGAAACTAGTTCTGGGGAGCACAAGAAATTATCCCGGTGGTTTTCCTGGGAAATCAGACTTTCCTTCACAGGAGTCATCCCAGTCAGAGATTTTGAACTTTGAACAGACGCATTATTCGATTTACGCAAGCCACTTGCAGTTGAATCGATCATGCTGTTAATAGAAGCCGTGGATGCTTTCATCCTGGCTTTCAAGTCGCACAACATCTTTCTTTCTTGATCTAACCCTGTGTCAGACGAATCTCTACTCTCAAGGAACACAGCGTTCTCCTCTATTTGGAAAAGTGGTTGCTTTGCAGCCAAAGTTTGCTTTTCTTCAACCTCGGCAAATGCACAATTGACGTCTGCTCTGGTTGGTGTAACTCGAGTGGGTTTAATTCTTCTCTTCTTTTGATTTTTATCTATTTTGGATGAACTTGAGGAACTAATGGGAGGAAACTTGTCACTGTCTGAAATATCGAGAGAAAGACGGTTTTGAGAATCCCAACTTTGATTTGAAGAAGAGTTTTGAATAAAACTTCCATTGGCACAATTGGATAGGTAGCTGTTTGATAGGTTGCTTTTCTTTCTATTAGCCGACTTCTTATTAATGCTATTGTTGAACACCACATAATCAGACAGACAATTTCTATGTTGAGAGGGCTTGACATCATATGGGTATTTTGAGGAGAAAATGTTATGGTGATTGCTACTGTGAGAGGGCTGGCCGGCAACCTTCGAATTTTCATGAGTCTCGCTTGTTCCAGCAGCACCAAAGCAAGGCTCAGCACTGAGTCTTCTGTTCCAGTTGGCAGGGCGACTATCGTAAGGCGTCGATGCTGCCACCAACTCTTCACCCACGGATCGCCTTCCACCTACTGAAGAGGAGACGGCCGAGTTTTTAGGTGTGGATGCCATAAGTCGTGGAGTAGCAGCAGACAATCTTGTGACCGTCCTGCTGCTTTTGGTAGCAAGGGGTGTGATGTAATTATGCCCGTCGTTTGACGACGGTTGAAGAGCTTGTTGCGCCCATGGGAAGGTCTCAGTGATGATAGCATCATGACCGTCAGTGCTGCTGGCTGTCGGGTCTCTAACTGTGCGTTCATGAGGAGAGACCATCTTAGGAGGCTTGGGGTATGCTTGCTGGGACTTGGACATAGACGTCTCACACGTCTCCTGCAGCAGCAGCTGGTCCAGGTCGTAGGCTGCAGCAGATAGCTCGTGTGCACCTGCACTGCAACTCTGAAAATAATAGAAACATGTAACTAAAATGTTTAGGGAACTATTCACAAAATCGATCCAATGCAATTTTATATCACCATAAAAAAATAGATGTTAATTATCAGAGTACATTCCCAGCTTAGCTGGGAATGTACCATGGTTAAGATAATATCTGTAGCTAGCTACTCAATAAAGATGTTGATGATGCGTCTTTGAGACTCATTAGAGCATACATACCACAATAAGCTCGACACCATATGTGTGACATGAACATGGACTGTGCAAAACTTGATACCCTTGTAACAAGCATTTGTGACAGCCTCATTAGAATTAATGAAAATGTTGATAATGGAAGACTGGATGAGTTGTATGGTGGCACAAGACTATTTTAATTGCCGACCAACGAGTTCTTGGAATAAGACAATCAAGCTAATACAATATCTCTGGGTAGGAAAAATAAAGCAGAGAAATTGAGTTATGCTGTAAGGTACGCTGTGTTTTAGTGGAATGTTACTGCAAAACAGCAAAGGTGTCAGCTTGCAGTGGCTGTGAGAAGTGCCAGACCCACGTTTTTTGCTAAGAAATTATCGTTTCTTAGTGGAAATGCATGTCAGTTACGGGCGCTGCACTTCTCACAGTTAAGTGAAGGTAAATGCAAGGAATTTTAGAAATAGTGCGCGCAACCTAAATAAGGAACCACTTTCATTCACTGTGGCAGGGGCCACAGGTGAGGTTAACATTGTAAGAGTCTGTGGCGAGCCTTTTCCAGATAGCTACTATAAATTCTGTTATAAAGTGACAGTGAACTTGATACCCTTCTAACAAGTTGTCCTGATGTGGCTGCTTGTAAGGTTGCTGTAGCTAATTGTGTTGATAATGCCACTGGTCATGGTGTTGCTGCGACCGACCGCTATGGTACTCTGGCTGGTCGTGGAGATTGTGCTCCAGGTCAAGACTGTGATGAACTTTGTCACATCAGCAATTTTTTTGCCTGTGTCATGTTCCAGTAGTTTTTTAAACAATTCTACTTCATTTTTTTTGTGGGCCATCTTAAAGTAAATATGCTAACAAATAAAGTAGATTTTATCTTACTTTGATCATACAGGCACTAGGCCAAGTATTCAAATAATTTGATCATGGAGCAGAATATTTACATTTTATCTCTCGACAATACTTGGCGGTTACCTACTCTTGCAACCTCCTGCATTAACAAGTAAGTATAGTGTTGTTAAAGGAGACAGATGGCATCTTGTATGCATGAAACCACTATTGTATTTGCATAAGGACCTAATACTTTTGGTTTTAGAGGTACACATTCCAAACGTTGTGACGGTACACCTAATTGATTACACAATGTGGATTGTAGCCTTTTATCAGCCCCTCATCATACATGGATAATTCATGATCATCAAACTTTTATTAACTTTCACACTTGCAGAAGGCTATTACCACAGGTGATTTAAATTTACCATCAACTGACTGGCATTAGACCTTATTGATGGCTACATTGGCTCAATCTATATGCAATTTATAAATTGCTTTCAATCACTGCAACTTCAACAGTAGGTAAGGGAGCACCCTTTTTCTTTACTGTCTGATAATATCCTGGATCTGGTTCTCACGTCTGAGGAGGACCGTGTTGCTGTGGTGTCTGTGTTGCAGATGCTGTCTTGCTGCCAGCATTCTAACAATGATTTCGGGTGTATCTTTTGCGTAGAGGAGCTAGGACACGTGATTGGAGGGAGATCTTGAAAAATTTCTTCAGCATATGGAAAAGTGTGCCAAAATTTTAAAGGCCATGTGTCAGATTGACTTTTGGTTGGAGCTCTACTGCTCTTCAGTGTGTCAAGACTTATTTTTTTGCAGTTAGTTTTGATGCCCTCATGCCTGTTTGTTCCAGTCCCATGGGCGGTCAGGGCACCCTCGTTCATGACGGTGAGAGATCATCAGAAGCGTGACATGCTTTCAGGAGGTCCAGAAAGTGGAGGGTCATAATTCAGTCATCGCTCACAAGAGGTTATAAATAAATAATGAGCTAAAGAGGCACTGCAGAATTTTTTAATTGATTCTTGAAAGAAATACGAAATCAATTTATTAAACAGGCCTGATAACCATGAGCTGTTCCTTTCTAACAACAGAAATAATAAGAGCGGTAGATTGGTTGCCAGTGTTTGGTTCTCTCCACCTGTCATATCAAAATCATTTATTGTTATATGGGAGAAAACTGCCTATAAAACAAGCCCCTCTATATAAGCTAAATAGCTTTTCAGGCAACACACACACAATAATCTTATATAAAAGATAACTAATTTCTAAAGAAAAAGACAGGTGGCGGTGTAGTAGTGCAGGCCTACTACTCATAGGTATTCATGTTTTTCATCTTTGTTTTGTCAGCCTGTTTTAATCAATTCAACTTGCACCACTTCATTCATCTTTCAATCTCAATAAAGTAATTAGCCTCCCCTCAAAATTGTTTGCCTAATAGTTATAATGTTGCTTGCTTCTGCAAATGCTTGTTATTTTATTTATTGTTTTTCCTGCTTTCTCCCTTGCTTTTGCTTGCTTACGTAATGCATGCATAAACAGAGTGCTTATCACACCTCACCACCCAGCATTGCAGGTGGAATACCATTGCCTGACACTCCTGGAATCATCACCTTAATCTGCTGCAGCCCATTGTTCTCACAGGATTTGCCGAGTGCTGCTGTCGTGACCAGGTGTGGCTACAGTGTCACTGAACCATTAGCCCCTTTCAGAAACGTCTTGCCCAATGAAGTATAATATAAATACTTCTGCAATGTGGAGAGTACATGTTCTCAGGCTTGTCGTTTGTCTTGGGAGGAATCAATACATTTCTCTAAATGGGTTATTGCCTTGGTATCCCTGATCTCAATCATTCAACGTTTATTTGCCTCCTAAGTTATGTTTCGATAATTATCATATACTTCATTCACTGGTATTTAAAGTTTTCCACTAGTTTTAGTTAATCACTTTTCTGTTATGCAATATTGGTTAAATAAGTTAATTCATATTTTCGTCCGCTGCTGATCATAGAAGCCAAGCGTCACTTTTCATTATTCATGTTTTACTACTGTTTTGCTTATCAATTTTAATATTACTCACTCATGTATGTATTCTATTAACTATCATATGTTTTATGAACCTATGATGAAGTTAACAAGGCAATGCCTTGTCAGTTAATTATATATGTCCAACTAATACTAAACCGCGCAGAGCACATGTCAGTAGCATGAGGATCCGTGCTCAAGTATGATGATAGGCCTTAGTGGGTGTTGGCAGCTCTCTCTGTACTGATTGCGGAGCAGTAATTTTTCTCAACCTGTGTTGCTTAGTTGCCTGCTATCTTTCCAGCCCCTGCATCTGCTCAGTGCCCTTGGCCGGTCTTGGAGTCCCAGCCAGCAGTCCTGGTTGCCTGCAGGGATACAGGAATAAGTGTGTGGATTTGTGGTTGAATTGT
This sequence comes from Gammarus roeselii, assembly GCA_016164225.1. Taxonomy (NCBI): domain Eukaryota; kingdom Metazoa; phylum Arthropoda; class Malacostraca; order Amphipoda; family Gammaridae; genus Gammarus; species Gammarus roeselii. Next base: position 15,675 of record SDVV010002444.1, on the reverse strand, counting down.
GGGGGTTGTGAGGTTTTTCTTTTGCTGTCCCACAGCTCTGCTGTGAATGATGGAGGTGGTTAATGTTGGTGTCTTTTCAAGGTGGGTTGTTTCAAATTTGAAAATTATACCACAGATTAGGTTTTTAATTTTTCAAATTTAAATTTGTTTTTTTTTCTGCAAAATTTTGGATTATAATGTTTCATTTGTCTTCCTAATTTTAGCTGTTGCCTGGAGATCCAGTGGCTGTGTGTCAGGCCTGTCTGAATAATAATTTTTAAAAAAGCTTGCCGCACAGCACAGTGCACTAGAGAGAAGTGCACGGAGATGCAATACAATCCAGAATCCACCATTTCGAACACAACAACATGACACAGAAACAGCCCACCACCCACACACAGGCATACACAAAAAAAAAGGGAGAGAGAGGGACAGCTGCAAGAACCACCCACATGGACATGTTCTCCTTTGCATAGGAAGAAGTAAAAAGAGCTCTTCAAATCCTTTAGGCACCAGACATAGGTCCTGCAACACACTGTGGAGAAAATTTTACCAATATCATATAAAAAATTGACAGGTACAGACACAAGGCCGCATCCCGCAGAAAGGGGAGTGGCGGACGGCACAGCGCACCTCACACCCTCACACAACTTAGCCCTTTTGTGCTGAAGGGTCCGGCCGGTACCCCGACAACATACACTCTGGGTCACGAGTTTATTGCATGCTCTCTCGCCACCTCCACATTCATGTCTTTCCTGCCTAACACCTGCTGCACACCATCCATCCACCCAAACTTCGGTCTACCTCTAGGCCTGCGACCACTCGCCTCGGCATTCATCACCCTTTTCACCAATCTCCCTTCATCCATCCTCTCCATGTGCCCCAACCATCTCAGAACACACAAATCCACTTTGTCCTCAAACTTCTTCACCATCCCAGCTCTGATTCAAACCACGTCGTTGGTGATCTAGTCTCTCAGCGTTACTCGAGCCATGCTCCTCAAACATTCAATCTCAAAAACATTCAACCTTCTCTCCTCTGCTCTCACCCCCAAGTCTCAGCTTTGTAGGGCCCAGTTGGGACAACAACACTCTCATACAGCACTAGCCCTCTCTTTACTTCCATCCCTAATGTCCTACAGCTTATTACACTCTTTAGTGCACCCAACACTTTACATCCCTCCTTCACTCGCGCCTTCACTTCAGTTTCCACTAGTTCAGTTATCTCCACATGGGAGCCCAGATACTTGAAACACTGAACTCCCTCCAACAGCACTCCATTTAGGGTGACATTAATTTTGCTTGCATCAACAGTCCTTGAGCATCTCATTACTTTACTCTTACCCACCTTCACTTGAAGCTTCCTCATCTCACACACTCTACCAAACTCAGACACTAGCCTACATAGCTTCTCCTCTGAATCCGCAACCAGGGCCATGTCATCAGCAAATAGCAACTGGCTCAACTGCCAAAAATTGATAGTGACCTATAATAACATGTCATCAACTGATGCAAGTCCTGCGACCAACAATCACAAGCAGGATATTTGAGGGAGAGCAATTCAGATTAGCTACATCAAGGTTCTATTTGGTAGAGTGGCACTCTGCTTCATGAGCAGAGTAATGGCTTCTTCTAATAGACTCTTCACTGCAATCTGCCCTGGCAATGTGCTTGCTTTGTCATCAATATTAGGGAAGATAAGTGTATCCTACCTATGAGAAACTCATAAGCAGTACATGCTCTTTGAATAATTTTGATAATCTCTTTTGTAGCTACTTCATTCCCATAGATCAAATTAACTGTATCCTATGTACTATTACGCCTTTTGTGGTTTTCCTTGAAATTATTGTTATTACTATTATTATTATTTATATTAATGGAAGGGCATCAAGGAGATAAATATTTCATGCAGACCTGCTTGAGGATGCTTGTAGGCCAATTTAGGGCCAAAAACATCATCAACTATAAAAAACATTAAATTCACATATAACTAAAGAGGGAAGACTATCAAATGTGGACAGGAACTATTGGCAAAAGGATGGTAGATCATTCACACATAGCTGCTACCCATTTAGTTGACAATAAATTACCATTTCAAAGCAATTGGTATGTAACTTGATAGTAGAAGCCAACTTGTTATTGAACCTATTAGTATACCTTATTGGAGGCATGAAATGGCCCCTGTAAGCTGGGCCGAGTGGGTGCAGCAGCAGCTACGGCAGAGAAGTTGAGCCTCCCTCCGCTTCCTTTACTGCCAGTTCCAAACAAAGGTTGGCAGAAACTGCCAGCTTTTCGAGGTGACACATACTTCACAGCACCGATTGGGAAGTGCTGCAATCTTGACACTGCCCCATGGTGGTTTCCGCTGCTGTGGCCTGTGGTGCTAGAGCTTGTTTGATGTGGCAGTAACAAGCTGTCAGAAATTGGGCAACATCAGTCAAAAGAAGAGAAATGTCCAATTTGCATACCCAATAAAATTTCTTGGTAGTTGTCTTGGAAACTTTGATTATGTGAGAACAGGTTAGAAATTATTCATATTAATATTTGAAGACTGAAGGGTATACAATAGGAAAAAATAAAAATTGGACAAAATTGAAAAAAAAATATATCACAAGAAGTCAATTTGTAGAGAAATACATCTAAATAATATAGTTGCTATCAAATTGACTGGATTCTCTACCCAACTAAAAGTGACAAAATAAGTTCATGGTGACCTGAAGGACACTAATTTGTTGGTAATTGATGGAAAAAACTTCACTGCATCTTTATCGTGTTACCTAGGAAGTTAGGTGTTTTGTCTCATACTACAATGTTCTTGTCAGTTGTGTTGTATCATACTACAGATGTGTTCTTGTCAGTTGTAATTGTTGACTATCTTCAGTGTTTTTTTTTTGTCAATTTGCTAAGCACAATCCTGCCAGCGCCCTGCTGCAGTTTTTGTGTGACGTTCTTTTTGATTGCTGGCGCGCTCAGGTATATATAATGCCTTCCATGCCCGCATGCCCTGTTTGCAGGGCTGCTGGGGCTGTGGGGGGCTGCAAAGGTGAGATACACTGTGCACTGTCTGATCTTTCAATCAAGTCATTTTAACAGGCTGACTTTGCAAATTAAATAAATAAATAATTAAGCAGATGTGTGAAATAACTTCCTGGAGTAGAAGTAACAGTAATGATACACATGAACTAATAATGATGCATCAGCCTGGCAGAACATGACTCTACAAAGGAATGATTTAGAAATGTTGTTGATGGCAAGGTAGAGCATTACAGTTTGTCACTACACTTGAAGATTAAGGTTTCAGCATGGGCACAAGTCTCGGATTCCACCATTTTTTTGTGTGTTGTGGTGCCTTGGCAAATTGCTACTTGTGTTCATTTGTCAGAAGGTCATCTGATTTTGTGCTTATGGAGTATGCAACCTGTAATTGGAATACCAACCGAATTGTGTAGCAATTGCAGGCTGCTTGAATGTATTCAGAAAAGATGGACCAGAAAAAATATTAAATAACTGAAATGAACTACAGAAGTGATTTGAGTAACTCAAATTTGTGTTCTGTCCAGGGTTGGCTTCTCAGGGCAGACCTGATAATACACTGCAAAATTAAACAAGGTTAATTGGTGAGATTGCATAATATATCCTCCTTTCCTCCTTGAGTTTACAAGCGTTTACAAGTGTTAGAAGACAACAACAGGCCTTCAGCCCAAATTAGGTTGCCTTTTGATAGTAAGGGTAGTAGTTCTGAAGCAGAACATCTCATTCAGCATCATGAGTCTGGGTAGTTTTTGTATTAAAAGATCAAGATGGAGAAAGGTTTTATTAGGAAAATGCATTTAATGATGGTACTCAAACAAGGGCAGGTTACTGAGAAGTGACCTCATAAAGTATTGGCAAATTCTGTGTTGTGACATGGAGGGTTTTGATTTGTCCATTCTGTTCCAAAGGTTGCTGGATGGTAGGACGCAGGGACATCAGCACAAACTCTTGATGCCCCGCTGCTCTGTGGATGTGGCAAGGAGTTTTTTTTAATGTTCGATGCATTAGAACATAAAATGAGCTGCCTGCTGCTGTTGTTGAGTCTGCTACCATTTCTGCTTGTAAGGCAGGGTTGGCTGAGTTTATGGGGAATAGGTTGGTTGATTGCTAGGGTCTTGCGTTCCCAGTCGTGTTGGTAAGTCTGTGGTGAGACTCATCCCGTTGTTTGTTTCTGTTCTTCTTATAGAAGTGTATGTATTTGCTTTCATGGTTTTCTGCGGGGTTGTAGTAGTGCTTTGGTTTTCATGCGAGTGGCTTTGGATTTGTTCTCTGGAAGCCAATGATGCTCATCCATTCCTGCATCTTCTCGTTGTTGTTCTGTGCAGTCTTTATAGGTGCTGGCGCGCATGACTATGCTGGCCTCTCATGGCTTGGTGCACCTGACGACTGGGTATGCTGAGCTCTTGGGGGGGGGGGGCTGCAAAGGTAAGAATCAAAGAAACTCCTATCAGCCCGCAAAAAGAAAACCACGACCCACAATGTTGCTTTGAGATTGTATCCATGTCATTCCTTGTTAAACCAATGCCAACTGATGTCATTGCAGGACACCATATTGCAGCATGTTGGTACCAACACAAAGTACATTTTTATTACCATGATAGTGCCAATGCTGGGCCCTATTCTAGGTGCACAGGTGTTGGTATTTGTCCTTACTCTTCTGATGTCTGCAGTAGGTCTTTCAGTGGTGTGTGAAATAGCTTGTCTGCGGAGATAGTGCTGGTGACATATCACTGACAATAAGCAAGCCATTGCTTATCTACTGTTTAATGAATTTTTATACTTGCAAATAATTTTTGTACAAAAAACATTGATTTATTAGATTGTAATATAGTCAACAGCTGTGACTAAAGTGCTACATATGTAGTCAGTTGAATGAAGTGCAAATTTTCAATTGTTTAGCTCATTCTGTCATGATCCCCCCCATTCTGTTGAGCAGTTGAGATTGTGCCAGTTGTCCTGCTCTGCAGTCTGGCCTTGCAGGCATGTTGAGCAGTAGTAACACCACGGCAGTAGTAACTATTGTTGATTTATTTATTTAAAGGCTGATGCATTATTACTATTTCATGAGTAATTACTGGTCCATGCATCAGTACTTGTACCTTTACTCTGATGGATCTGAATAGAATAAAATTTTGAGATTTTCTACACTTCAGGATGAAAGATTACTCTAGTTAATCCAACAAAGTACTTCAGTTCTAGAGACAAGTTTTTAGTTAGCTACCTGTTAGCCTGTTCTCTGAGATGATTGAGGAAGACTGGCACAAATTCTGCTCGGCAGTGTTGAAAATCACGGAAAATTGGAGGAATCTGTATAAAAGAAAGAAAGGAATCAAATTAGGATATTAAACTTATAGCTAAACCTAGGACAAGTTTGATTATAAAATATACAGCTTAGCTAAAGGTCATCAGCGGTGACATCATAGGCCAATTATATGGGGTCATATGTGTAACTTTACTCAATATTCTTTACATTTACCAAACAGAAAAAAAAATGAATGTGGTCATATGTGATTCTCTCCATTCAAGACAAAACGCATCAAAATTTGTCTCTATCATTATAAACTTTTTAGATTATGATCATAGTTAGCTGATTGACATTCAATTGATTTTATAACATATTTATATCATGTAAAAAATGGATCAATTTCAATCAAATGAACCATATATTTGACAGATTTAATCATTTTTACTAGCTTAAATAGTACAAAATAAACCAGTGTATTATTAATCAATAATAATGAAAGTTTTGAACGAGCATGAATAAATATTTGAAAAAAAATGAAGAAAAAAAAATCATGAAATAAAACTTTCAGGCAAGCATTAAAGTTGCATCAACATGCTACTAGACTATGGCGGATTCACAGATACTAAGAAAATGATCTAGCATTTTTTGACAAGTTGTCATCTCAACCGTATATAAATATGGTATTTGAAGTTATCTTAGCACTGAAGATTGGTTGCTGTTGACCTACCATGATGTTGGGAAGCTGATTGATTGACAAAGAATATACAGTGGATGTTATGTTAGACTTTTCAAGGGCATGTGTTTTGGCAAATTGTACTGTGCTTATGTCTAAGCAGGACTCTTTGAGGACTTGTAATTTTTTGCTGTCCTGGATCTCTGCTTTCTTCCAAGGTGGTGATGAATATTTGTATGAGCAGCAAGCAACCCAGTTCATAGTGAACTGAATTCAGTTGACTCAGTTTCAAGGTTCTGGAATTTCGGACTGAATTCAGACTGGTGTGATGTGTTGAATTTTTATACCTGGAAATAAATATTTCAATGCTCTGGTTCCAGTTAACGAGTGCTTCTTGCAGAGTTGAGCATTGCCATTTGTCACTGCTTATGAAGATTTGGGTGTTAGTGTACATAAAAGTCTCAGATTTCATCACTGTATTTGTGTGTTATCTGCAAAGGCAGACTGTTTCTTGAGATTACCTGTTAGTGGGTTCCGAGCATTTATGCTGTCCTTATACTTACTAACTTGGATACTTGGACTTTCTTCTCTTTTCACAGCAGGTTGAGATTACCTGTTAGTGGGTTCCAAGAATTTATGCTGTCCTTATTCTTACTTACTTGGATAATCAAAGTTTTTTCTCTATTCACAGCAGGTCACATCATGACTGCCACCTGGCCTACATCTGGGGCACTCTCCACTTGTGCTGCAGCCCCAGCATTTGCATGTAGAAGCCCCATTCGCCAGTCGGATCCCAGATTGGAGTCGCGGTCAAGCATCGAGTTGTCCCCACAGTGAGGGTATCTATTGATTTGGGGTTGACTTGGATCACAGCTGAGGTACTTGTCCAGTTGCCTCTTGAACCTCAAAATGTTTGCTGTAACTGACAGTTATGGCACCTGTTCGATCTCAGGTATTTCCAATGGCATTTGATGGAATAACTGAGGTGCTAGGCACGTGAAGCTTTTGAATGCAGCCGTTTGCATCGCTTTGCCGATCGTCAGTTTTGTCACTTTGAAGCAACACATTCTGCCAATTATTGCCTGGTTTCTCATGGTCACTTCTGTTACAATTTTTTTGTTGACATTGACAGTGTAGGTTTCCAAAATTTTCTAAATGTTCATGACCATGAATCTTTCAAAATGTCTTTGGATTGAGTGTAGCCTCAAGGCATTTCATCTATCATAATAGTTCATTTCCTTTACCTCTGTAATATTGTAGGTGAAGCTTTATTTTCACAGTTTCAATTCTATTAAGATCTTTCCAAATATGAGGGATCCAGAAAGGAGAACATTAGGCAATGACTGGTTGGATTAGTTTTTTTTCAAAGAGTCAACATTGTCCTTCTATCTCTAGCCAGAAAGGTTCTCATGGCAAAGTCAAAGTCTTCTGCCACTGGCCTCAACCTTTGCAATTTGTTCATGGTAAGAAGTATTGTTTTGCATTAGAATGTCTAAATCACATAGGCTTCTTTTTTGTCTTCTAGAGCTGTGTTATTGCTACAATTATAAGAAGCTTTGGTTTTTTGGTCAATTTTTTTTCCATATCTCAGTGACTCAAATTTAGATTAGTTAATTTGCAATTGTTTTTACCAGCCCACTTGAAGATTTCTTTCAGATCAGTTTGAACTCTTTCTACCTCACTCAAGTCCTTGACAATGCCTAGTACTCTGGTATCATCTGCAGAGCAAGAGACTGATGTATGTGGACAGCTTTGACCCAGATCATAATCCAGTATTAACAAAAGCAGTGGGCCAAGCACAGTGTCTTGTGGGACCCCACTTAAGACTTCCACTGGCGCAGAGGTTTCTCCATCCACTACTGTCCGGTTTCTCCATTCACTATCTCTAGCCAGAAAGGTTTTCATGGCCCAGGAAAAAAGTTCCAGGGCCATGCTGAAGTTGTGCTCCTCTGAGTTGGCATATTCTCTTTCCCTAATTTGTAGTAGGCCCTTTCCTTATCTGTAGAAATTGTCTCATGTTGTTTCCTTATACAAGGCCAAATCAGGGTACGACCCTTTGAATTATCGGCCTGCAAGTTTGACGTCGATTTGCTGCAAGTCAATGGAGCGTATAATAGTTTCTCATTTGACATCTTATTTGGAGGCTAATGGGATCCTTTCTGAAGATCAATTGGGATTTTGGAGGAGTAGATCGACTGAGGATCAGCTCCTGCTTACTTGTGGAGAGGTGGCTCTTTGGGTGGATCAGAGACTTGTTGTGGATGTAGTTCTGCTAGACTTCTCTAAGGCATTTGACGTTGTCTCCCACTCTGTGCTGTTGAAGAAGTTGCAGTGTCTGGGTGTTTCCACCCAGCTGCTGTGCCTAATTTCTGATTACCTGACTGCCAGGCAAATGAGAGTTGTTTGTGGGAGGGCAATTAGTGCTTGTAGGGGTTGCCAATGGTGTGCTGCAGGGTACTGTACTTCTCCCTGTTTTATTCTTGATTTATGTCAATTACATATCTTCCTCTCTGTCATGCAAAGTCAAGGCTTATGCTGATGATTATATAAGTTGGAACCTAATGATTATATAAGTTGGAACCCAAAATTAAATGCCAGCAAATGTGTGGTGTGCTTCTCCGGTGGTAAATTTTGATTGGTCCAATTCAGGTAATGAGGTTTGGTATGAATTGGGTGATGATCCTTTGCCCTTTGTCGAGTCCCATAGAGATCTTGGTGTAATTATTGATTACAAGTTGAAATTTCACAATCAGGCTCATGCTTTGGTACAAAAAGCTTCAGGTCTAGCAAACAATTCACTGAGATACACCGCTAATAGGAGTCCAGATTTTATGGTAGCACTTTTTGTGTCACATATCCACCCTATTCTAGACTATGGCTCCTGTGTTTGGTATTTAGAGTTTATTGCGGATCTAAGGATATTGGAGTCTGTCCAGTGTCGGTGGACAAAAAAGTTGATGGGCTTGCAGATATGTCCTAAGTAAATTGCCTGGCATGAATAAATTTGTTTTCAATTTAGAGTAGGTTAGTATGATCTGATCTTATTAAATATTTCAAAGCCTTTTCTACTGTTCATGTTGTATATGGTGTAAATCCAGAATGTTTACACTTGCTCCTGATTCTCGCACCCACGGGCACGGGTTGAAACTTCATCCTCCTCACTGCACATCTGATGATAGAAAACATTTTTTTTTTATTGTAGACAAATAATTCTGTGGAATTCTCTACCTGCAGAGGTTGTAAATGCTTCTAGTGTTTCTGGTTTTGAAAGTGGCCTACTGTCCTCAATTTCACAAATCCTTTTTTTTATTATGACTGATTGCAACCATTTCTTATTATAGCTGACTGCAACCAAGTCATATCCCCATTTTATGAGATTAGGATCTCCTGCCTTCTGCTGCAGGTTGATTAGCTGATCTTTTTCAGTTCTGTGCATTTCTTTGGAAATTATGTATTTTGTTACCTTCTTGGTTAGCAGGTTCCTTGTGTTATTATCTTGCAATTATTGTGCTGATGGCATCTGTTGTTGCTTTGTCTGCCTTTGTGTGTTCTTCCCTATTTGATACCCAGTTTTTGTTCCTTTAGTTTGTGTTCTTGTAACTGGTATGCCCACTTCCAGTCACATTGTCTATGCCAGTCTTTTTTTGTCTGGTGTCTGTGCAATGTGATTGGCCTATGCCTAGCTTACCTCCCGTGCTCTTTCCTGCATTCTTTGTCTTGCAGGGGTGGTCCTTGTCCTTTGACTGGCTGTGGCCCCACCTGCAAGACAGCATTGGAGGGTCAAGGTACTATCAAGGTACTACCACACTGAGTTCTGCTTTTCAGAGAGAATTTGATACATTTGTAAACATTCCCTTGGATACCAGCGTTATATTGTTTTGATAACAGTATACTGTGATCTGCTTTGTCAAAGGCCTTTACAAAGTCCAGATAGATCACATCCACATTTGATCCCCACACAATGCAATCATTATTTCGTGTCATAGTGTAGCACATATCTGAGAATACTGCTCACTCTTTGAGTATGCAACCTGTGTTCAAAACATGAGCTATTATGTGTATAGCAGCTTTCTCCAATATATTCAGAGAAGATAGAGAGATAAAATATTGATGGACTTTCTGATATGGATGATGGTAGTAGTTTGAGGAGCCTGGATTTGTTTTCTGTTAAAGATTGGCTTTTTAGTGCTGGCTAAAACTTTGTTTCTCACCTTTGCAGCCCCCCTAAGATCCCACAGACAAGCAAGTCAGGTCAGAGAAAGCCAGGGAGGCTAGCAGAGACATGCACACTAGCATTAGCCAGGTAATAACTGCCAGGAAAATGAAAAACCAAAAAAAAAAATTACTGCATACTGATGACTTACATACAAACAAGCTATAAGCAGAACAGTAGAATTGAAGAGGCTTATTCTCAGAGGAGAGAACAGAATACACACATCTAATCCAAACCACACATACATACAAAACGAACACAGGAGCCTCTCCTAAGATGTGACCAATCCAAACAATCCCAGATTCAAACAAGAAATTTATAACTAGCTTTATCAAAAACTGATGGCAGGCTGCAGACCCAGGATAATGAAACTCAAATGGAGCATCACCAAGAACATCCATCAGCAAGCAGCAATTGCTTGAATCTAGGGTGGGAATTTTTTGAACCACCTTTTTTAGGCAAATTTATTTATGGAGCATAATTGGGTTTTATTGGGGAAATTGAATAAATTTGTTGTGAAAAGTTTACTTTTACAGCCAAATAGTAATAGAAGCTCTGATGATTAGTAGTAATGATTGTTTTCTAAATTTGATAATCAATTTGTATTTATGAACTGCCAATATCATACTCAGAAGTTTTGATGCCTTTTCATATCATTTCATTTTTTTTTTTTGCATTAGCTATTTTAGATTGGGTAGTAGTTAGTACTTAGTTGAAGTAAGTTCTAAGCCTAATATAGGCACAGGCTCTATCAGCTATAGTCATTAGTATCTGAGTGTGTGCTTTTTTTTCTTGTCTGTAGCATCGACTGAGGTGATTCCCTTCAATCGGCAACACAGAGTGACTCTGGGCAACCCTTTTTTGGGCACCAAAACGTCCAAAATGTCACTATTTGACTAAGGGAGTTGAAAAAGTAGGTCTTTGTTAGTAAGTATCAGCTACTTGTAAAAATTTGATAAGCGCACAAAATTTATGAAAAATCGTCCAAGTGAAGGTGTGTTTTTCAGGTTCCTGATCATTTTGATTCGGGAAAATCAACATACAGCAAACTTTGATCCTGTGGCTAGAGTTTCCATTGGATTAGGGCCAAATTTGGTGGTGAAACTCGAAATGTTGTGGTTGGTTGCAAAAGAAGGATTTAGGGAAGAAATGTAAACTTTGGTAGATATATACAATTATACAACCGTGGGGAATCACCCCTGGTGAAAAATTGATTGGGGGTGATTCCCCGCACCTATTTTGTTGATAAATATCTTGGTGTTTCTTCAATGAAAAGTAATTAGCTAAATGCAATTTTTCACACGTATAAAGACATCTGGAAGTAGAAGACCCAAAATAATTACACCACAGCTAATTTCAAAATGCGTAACTAATAATGGTGACAAGTCTAGGCCTGAGTGTTGACTTATGTTTAATACCCAGGAACGATCTTTTTTTCATCATATCTTCATATCAAGATAACAATATCTTACCTAGCATGCCTTGTATTGATGTTAATGCAATTTGTTTGCTACAGAATTGAAGAAATACATTTTCTACTTGTTTCATCATATTAATAGGATCATTTTGTTATAATATTAGTTAATTTACTGATACTTTAGGGTCATAATTTATTCAGGATTTGGAGAAATGACTCCCAGTAAAGTTAGTTTGCAATTATTCAAGAAAAACTTTGTTTCACGCGATGAAATTTGGAAAAAAATCCCTTCGACAATCAAGTATGACTGCAGCAAATTCTTACCTTTGCAGCCCACAGCCCCCCAAGGGCTCAGCAAACCCAGTCATCAGGTGCACCAAGCCAGGAGAGGCCAGCACAGCCATGCAGGCCAGCACCTACAAAGACTCCGCAGAACAACAACGGGAAGATGCTGGAAGGGATGCACACCATTGGTTTCCAGAGAACAACCCCCAAAGCCACTTGCATGAAAACCAAAGCAAAACTACAACCCCGCAGAAAACCATGAACGCAAATACATACACATATATAAAATGAACAGAAACAAACAACGGGACGAGTCACACCACAGACTTGCCAACACAATGGGAATGCAAGACCCTAGCACTCAAACAACCTATTCCCCCATAAACTCAGCCAACCTTTCCTTGAAAGCAGAAATGGTAGCCAAGTTGACAACAGCAGCAGGCAGCTCATTCCATATCCTAATGCACTCAACATTAAAAAACCTCCAACCTCCACAGAGCAGCAGGGCATCAAGAGTTTGTGCTGATGTCCCGTGTTCTACCATCCAACAACCTTTGGAACAGAATGGACAAATCAAAACCCTCTGTGTCACAACATGAAATTCTGCAATACTTCATGAGGTCACTACTCAGTAACCTGCCCTTGATTGAGAACAAATTTAGAGCCATCAGCCTGTCATGGTAGGACATCTTAGACAGACCATGCACCTGTTCAGTCCACCTCCTCTGAACAGACTCAAGCAACTTCACATCCTGGACATAACCAAGATTCCACACAAAGGAGCAGTAATCAAGATTGGGCCTAACATGGGCCACAAAGAGTGTGATCATAAAATTTGGGCTTCTATTGACTGTCGACCTAAGCAAATCATTACAAAGACCAGCAGCTTGTCTCACAAATTCTCTGACATGGCCATGAAGCTCAAGACCAACATCCACATGAACTCTAAAATTCCGATGAACTTGGACAAACTTCAAACGAGCACCCCCAAGAGTGCAAACAGCCTCTGCACCCGGACCAATCCAACCAGCAAAATGTCTTCGGAAAAGTAAAACAACACACTTGCTAGGGAAAAATGCAGTCTGGAATATTTTGTCAAGATCTCTCTGCAAAGCAGACACACCACCAACAACATCATGACGTTGGAAAGACGAATAAATTTTACAATCATCAGCAAATGCGTCAAACTTTGATACAAGGCCATCCATAAAGAAATGACATATATGAGAAAGAGGACTGGACCCACGACTGAACCCTGTGGAACCCCAATCAGAACATCCCTCAGCTCACTTTTCACTCCATCAATGCCAACACATAATTTGAGGTGTGTTTTTCAGGCAAAAAACTAGCATAAAAAAATGTCTGACATCATATTTAACAAAACAAAAAACTTTTTTTTTGGTTGATGATAGGATGTTGAAAGTTACGGTGCTTCATGGTCACAATAATAGCTATACACACGGTACATATGAAGTTTCTCAGACGCGTACTTTTTGAGTTATTTCAAGGTATGCGGAAAATGCAGGGAGTCACTTCAGTCAACACTATTAAATAGGTATATATGAAGTGTATCGTCAGTTTAAGCGTCAATATTGATTCATGTTATAAAACTTATTACATGGATAAATTTATTGCTTGAAATTGTTAATAAAGTTGAAAAAAATTAAAGGAGATTGAAGACAATAGCAGGAGTCTGGCAGCTTCCAAGTTATTATTTTCTGTCAGATTGGCTTGGAGAGGGTCCCAAATGAGTCTTAAATTTCTTGATTATTCTATATCAAATAATAATGAGTGTGTGTGTTGCAGGGTTACCTGATGGACCCTTTAGCACAAAAAGGCTAAATAGTGTGAGCATGAGTGTATGAGGGTGTGAGGTGCGCCTTGCGGTTGGCCATTTCCCTTTCTGGGGGATTAAGCCTAGTGTCTGTATCTGTACCTGTAAATAATAATAATTACAGATTCCCAATTTCCTATACTAGCCTACAAGGTGTAGCATCCTAGGTATAAACCGTATTATGCATAATAATTAATAACACTAAAATAATTTACAAACTTGATATGTTTATTTTTTCTCCTTGTTTCATATACTTCCCTATTTGTTTGTAAACTGTAAACAAATTGATATAATTTTTTCACAGTTTGAGCGCGAGTGTATGAGGGTGTGAGGTGCGCCTTGCGGTCGGCCACTTCCCTTTCTGGGGGATTCAGCCTAGTGTCTGTATCTGTACCTGTAAATAATAATAATTACAGATTCCCAATTTCCTTTACTAGCCTACTAGGTGTAGCGTCCTAGGTATAAACCGTATTATGCATAATAATTAATAACACTAAAATAATTTACAAGCTTGATATGTTTATTTTTTTCTTCTTGTTTCATATACTTACCTATTTGTTTGGCCGCCGTGGCCGAGTGGTTAGCGTATCCGACTGCAGTGTCAGCCTCTGGTGCTGCATGTTGCAAGTTCGAGCCTCGGCAGGGACACGGCGGTCTTGTGGCGGGGAGATTTGGCGCCTCCCCCCTCTGTGTCGGCCTAGCTTAGTCACCCCCCTAACTAGGGGGAAACGGCTGTATGTCTATACATACATACATACACATACCTATTTGTTTGTAAACTGTAAACAAATTGATATAATTTTTTCACAGTTTCACATGATTTTGAATTTTTAGGAGTTTTTTCGAGTGCTTCTTAGATGGGTTTTATGAAGTGCTTTTTTGGTGGGTAGTGGGCAGTGCCCACCCTGCTTGAATCAGAGTCAACAATAAAGGCAGGCAGGCTGTTCCACTGCTGGACACATGTCACCAAACATTTTCCATGCTGGTTACACAAGCTGGCATCACATGTTTGATCTATGATCAGGAACAAACTTGAAACTATCCCCAAAAACAATTATTTCATTCTGCTGTCAAATAATCTTCTTCTACTTGACAAGATAGGAACTCAAAACACCAACCTCCATTGAAAACAGACCACAATTCATTCATCTAGCAGCATAATCAAGATTAACCAATCCATCCACATTCCACGTCTATCACCTGTGCAATGACTCCAACAACCTCAAGTTGCCAATCAAATGGTATTCAACACACAAACAATAGTCCATGAGGGGTCAAATGAGCATAACAATGAGTGAGACCATAAAACCAGGACTAAGGACTGCAGTTAACTTCAACCAATTTTTTGTCAGCACGAAAGTCCTTCCTATAACCTCTGGCATGCTGGTAGAACAAACTTAAAGTCAATAGTAACTCCAAAATCCCAGTGAGGCAAAAAAATTGGGCACAAAATGCTCAAATAGAAAAGAATGTGTCCATCTCATTCTACTTTCGAAATCTCAAGCCTCATTGCTACACCCTTGTCTGAATTTTGTTTGATGTTTCATGAGGCTGCCACAGAATTGACAACACAAGTATACCTCAAAACCAACAGGCAGCATTAGCAGCCCAATTATTATGACAAGAAGTGTTTCTTAGGATCTGTTCTTGGACGGCTGCTATTCTTGATTTATGTGAATTCCATTTCCTGTGGTCTTTCATGCATGTTCAAGGCAGTCAAAGACAAGTTTCGCTTGAGATACTTAAGTAAGTGTGCTGAGCCAGCAATTCAAGGGTATCTTATCATTGTGGCCACAAGACTGTTCAACAAGCCAGAACAGCAAGAGTGCAGAGCAAGACAGGAGGCACAAATGCCAGAGCATGCCCAAACCGCAAAAGCACGGCAAAACAATGGCGCTGAAAGATCTGGAAATTTGTTCTTTAGGCAACTTATCACACAGCTATCTTGTTAGTCACAACATACCAAAAAAGAAACATCCATGTGTACATACACATAT